>JAWQFJ010017152.1:17500-30000 GCA_034096865.1 Theodoxus fluviatilis
CGAAATCGTAGCATGCTACGCCTAAATCGTAGCACTTGGCAGCTCTGGTGGCATGTAATGTGACCAGTTGCGAGGGAACAGGTAATAACGGGTTGCGGCACATCACGATGGCGTGCTGTAAATGCATGACAAAACGAGCAGGCAACAGCGAGAATTTACAAATGCGATGGAGTATTGTTCAAACGTTTGAAGTGTACATAGATATTTTGCCGAGTAGTAAAGCAGTTCTAATAGCCGTCAGTACGACAAGCCATGGGAATGTTAACCAATGCTCTGTTTCTGTTCGTTTGCACATTTACAAATCGAAATGTTTTCTCGTGTGTAAACTGCTGATCATGTCAGAGCGCCGACTGACTGACGACTGACTGTGCGTGTGGCAATCTGTATTGTGTACAATATGTTTATATGCGGACATTTTAAAAGCGATGATTGAACTACTTCGTCTTAATTGCCATGAAGAATCTCCACAAGGAAATAAAATCTTGAAGTAAAAAACAGGCAAGAGAACAACACAATATTACGATCCCTCCAGCTCCCATCACCTTGGCTGAAGTTCTGGCATCGGGGATGCTCTTGTATTTGCGCTTGTAGACAGAGGTCCTCGTACGATCCACCACCAAGTCCTTCTTCACCGAGGCGTAGATGCTGTCCCGATCGACCACAGCGGAGGTGATGCCGACTGAGCGGGACTGGCACATGCAAGCGCACTTTTTCGGTCCGGCGCTCTTTGTATCATAGGCTGCTACCCAAACCGTCGTTTTTGGAGTTATATTCAGATCAGCCGAAGACATGACGATGTCGTCGATGGGCATGGTTGTTGTGGTCTTTTCGACTGAAATTCCACTTGATTCCGTTGTCATAATTATCAGGTCGGGATCGGGGTGAAAGCTTGATGGAGAAGGTTTCAAATATTGACTGGTTGAGATCAGTAGTGAGGGCTGAACCCATTCGGTTGTGGTGGGCAGTGTGTCGGGCGGAGAAACGGAGGATGTGGGTTCTTTGGTGCAACTGACGTAATCTGCACATACGGGGTCAACTACGGAGGTGACGTCAGTGACAGATGCGGAGGTGACTTCTGAGGTAATGACGTCTTCTACAGGAGAGAAGGAGGAGGGGGAGGAGGGGGAGGAGGGGGAGGAGGGAGAGGAGGGGAAGGAGGGGGAGGAGGGAGAGGAGGGGAAGGAGGGGGAGGAAGTGGGGGAGGGGGAGGAGGGAGAGGAGGGGGAGGAGGCGATTTCCACGGAGGAGGAAGACACCACGGGGTCAACGGGACACAGCGTCTCCAGAGGAATCTCTAGACCGCTGATGGAAGTTGCTCCAGCGTAGAATGATCGACATGGGTCCACCCACTCCTTCAAAAGAGATGTTTTGTTTTAAAAGCACAAACAGATTGAGAACTATGTCACACAGGAAAAAAGCATTGTTTCTTCCACATCTCTATATATAAGTGAGCTGTCTGTCTGTCTGCCTGTCTGTCCGTCCGTCCGTCCGTCCGTCCGTCCGTCCGTCTGTCTGTCTGTCTGTCTGTCTGTCTGTCTGTCTGTCTGTCTGTCTGTCTGTCTGTCTGTCTGTCTGTCTGTGTGTCTGTCTGTGTGTCTGTCTGTGTGTGAGTGTGTGTGTGTGTGTGTGTGTGTGTGTGTGTGTGTGTGTGTGTGTGTGTGTGACACTTATACGTTTCCACAGTTTTATTCTCATCGACTTGAAACTTGGTATGGTGTTAGGTGTTGGCCGGGGTCAGGTCATGGTGGGGTTAAATAAATGGTGTTGCCATGGTAATCGGAAGTGGGCACAATTAAGATGGCCGCCGAAAACGCAAAGTGCTCCGATTTGACCGAAATTTGGTGTGTGGATAGCTAAAATCAAATGATGAAGATCTGTGAACAAATGTGTTGGTCATCATGGTTACGTAATGAGAAAAACAAAATGGCGGCTGAAGAATTTGGACGACTGTGTCCAAGGCGGCGAAGCCGCCTAAGACACAGGAGTACACAGTTTTATTCCCATCGACTTAAAACTTGGTATGGGGTTAGGTGTGGGCCGGGGTCAGGTCATGGTTGGGTTAAAAAATGGTGTTGCCATGGTAACCGTAAGTGGGCACAAACAAGATGGCCGCCGAAAACACAAAGTGCTTCGATTTGACCGAAATTTGATGTGTGGGTAGGTAAAGTCAAATGATGAAGATCTGTGAACAAATGTGTTGGTTATCATGGTTACGTAATGAGAAAAACAAAATGACGGCTGAAGAATTTGGCTTTGTATGTGGCTTTGGCGCTTTGCGCAGTGCCTGGGCGCAAAGCGGCTAGTTTACATATATAGTCGGAGCTCTGTTTCTGTCGATAAAGTGCTCGCCCACAGCCGCTTACTGCTAGACTAGCAGTTGCGGTCTTCAAAGCTGTGCCGATCCCAGAGTTGCATCCTCGGGCAAAGTGCTCAATTTGCATTGCTACTGCCCGCTCGGGTATAATTCCCGGTACCTGTGAAGGCAGTAATGGCACGCTGCGGTGCGAGCTACCCTTGATGCAGCAGCATGTCAGGATAGAACTGAAGTACATCCCTGGGATTGGAGATAGTGCTTGTACCTAATTGCAAAAGTCCTCTCTGTCTGTCCCAGTGTCAGACATCAGATGCCCGTTCAAAATGAATCATGGCCCAGTGATCAGGAGTATTGTGTAAAGCGGTCTGAGCAACCTAAAAACTCATGATAAGTTGTTATATAAAGATAATGCAGTTACCTTTACAGAATGTGGTATTTTAGTTGTGGGGAACTCTTGCATCGTTGCTATTCATCTCTGGGTGAAGAGACTCTCCGAGTTGGAAAGGATATGAACAAACGAAGGGAAGAATACTGAAGAGAAACCTGAAGGTAGGCATACAACCTGGCAGCCCAGGTATGAAGGTTGTGGAATAGAATGTCGAGAAAATCAGCAACGTAGAAAGAGATGGCTGCAAGGATTAAAGTGAGAGAAAATGAGTATGCAAACGACAAGCACAAAGAAGACAAAGATGAGGAGATAAAGAAGATGTGATGGAGCCAGAGGAGACACAGGGGAGAGCAGCAAAACAGCGGCAGCAACGATAATGAATAAATAGATTATTGGTTCAATGAATACATGAATTATGTTTATGGCGTATGATCCTTTTTAGCCTATGTAAGGCCATTCGTCACGAAAATCACCAGAGATGGTAAGAGTGAGAGCGACCCCAGTCTCGAGGTCCCTAATCACCGCCTTTTACGACGAGTAGGGAGATGCAGTGGATGTATTCGAACCCCAAACTCACAGGGGGGAAACGAGAGGAATCCAACAGTACGGTACCTGGTTGAGGACGTTCTGGCCAGCTCCAGCCTCTGCGCAGATGGCCGAGGTGGCGTCTTGTCTGTGGATGTAGACTGCCATTGGGGAGTTGTTCGGACAACTTTCATCGTAGTCATCTTGGGGAAGCCGAATAAACCTGATTGGGTATTACCGACTTTTGTGCCATTTGCTAAAAACGATGTCTGACCTTGAGGCTTAACCCACAAGACATAGTTGTCGCCGGAGTGGTAAACAACATGTTCTTTACCCCAGGCTTGCAAAGGACGGATCTGCTGGAAGAGGTGGTTGAAATTATCGGCTTGATGAGACCCAGCAAACACAGCCACGGGAGAATCTGTGGCGACGAGTGCAACCGGCAAGTGGCTCCAGAACACCTGTCCAGTCTGCAGGATCACGTCTGCCACAAAAGTCTGAGAGGTGACCGAAGGAAAGTTGAAAACACGGACCCTTGTGTCATTTTTCGTGGGAACCACTGCAACAACGGTCCTTGTGAATTTGTAGAAGGGCTGAACAATGTAGAAGGAGCCTAGGGCTGAGACGGGGAGCAGCAGAGCTGCCTCCTGGTGGAAGCTGGGCTTGGAGTTGAAGGAGACATCACTACTGAGGGCGATGGCGGCGATGGGGCTGGAGGCGCGGAGGAGGAGAGCAGGATGTGGCAGAGCGTTCTCTCCCACTCTGGGGCTGCCAGGCAGATTCACTGCCTTGCCCCCGTTTGGCACCACCTCCATCACTACTCTGGCCATGCCTGACGTGTCCTGTGGAAGGTCAAAGGCAAATAGAAAATGAATTTTCACAGGCGAAAACTAAAGCACTCTGATTATTTTCTACGCAGGGATACCGATCTCTGACTCAGCTAGTGAAAACAGAGAGTACGTCCTTCCTATGAAGCCTGATCAAACAGATTGTTCTCGAGTAAAGCTGACCAATTTAACCCATGCTCGCATTGCCTGAAAAATCCGGGTTATAAGGTCACATGATAGGAAGCCGCATTCCTTCATTTTACTTGAGCCGTTTGTAGCATGATGCGTGATGCTTTCTGTCGAGAGAGCCACGAAAAAGCTATTGATGACTTCGTCATCTTCTTATATAGCGTAGCGTCTGTAAGCCGAAGTTCACTTCGGCGTGACGTCACGTTCGGTACTTTCCGGCGGCGGCACTACATCCGGGGACAGCATTCGATCGGAGAAGGCGTGTGCAAATGGCGTTTGTTCAGAATTTTCCAAACATTGTGCTTGACGTGGAAGACGTTCCTGGTGCTGTACTACCGTACAAGGAAGTTGGATCCAACAGTGTGACTGCTCTGAAAAGATGGCTCCTTACACAAATGCTTGCCGCAAAAATATCAGGCAGTAGTTCACTCTCGTTCTGAGCAAGATGAAATTGTTTTCATCAGGATTACAAGCTGGAGCAGGGAGTAGTTTGTGGTTGCTCGTTGCCACATGGAGACTGCATGTGTTGAATATCTTGCACAGCTGCAGCAAACTTTGTTACGGTCAATTGATAGACGTCTCCACACACGTGCGTGTGTTTTGTATGCTCTAGCGAAATGATCAGGTGTAAACATGCTATAAGTATCTACACCGTGCGGCATGAGGAAGAAAAACGCGCGTGTGCACAGGCAGCCCCAGCAGATATCGTGTGACAGCAAGCTTACAAGGCGTCCATACTCGACACAGCCAACACAAGGGAAGAAAAGAACGTCTCAACCCCACAATTAAAATGAAGTCGAAATGCTTAATCCTGAGGTGTTAGCAATAATTACGACCTTCATCTTACACGTGTACTCGGGTGGATGAGAGCTTATTTAATAACATTTCATGCTGAGGTGAAAGCAACATAACCTACAGAATAAATTATGCTTGTGTGTTGACAGGTTGGTGAGAACACGTCAAACATTTAATGCTGAGGTGATGGCGCTGTGACCTTTTGCAAGGACCTATTCACGTACACAAGTAGGTGTGAACTCCTGTGCACTTATATACATACATGTACGGATGCATAAGACGCCATTGCTGTCCCCCTGTGGGTTCGGAGTAAGAATTGACCCACCGCGTCTCCCTACGCGATTCGTAAAAGGCGAATAACTAGGGACACCGTGACTTGCTTTGCGTTTACTCTAAAGTGATTTTCGTGCTTAATGGCCTTACATAGCCTTCAAAGGCTGATAGGCCGTAAAACACTATCCATCCATCCAACTGCCATTGCTGTGTGTGTACGTGTCCACGCAGAGAAACTGAGGTGCGGGGTAATGCGCTGGACTGCTGTTTTAGGCTTGTACAGAACATTGGACGCATCGTAATTCAAATACTTTGAATTGTAGTCGCCCGCACAAATGCACCCATCGATTGAATTTCTCCGATTCAACAAGTGGGTCGGGCATCGTTATTAAAAAATACTCCTTTCATGTGGTCTTTGTGCTTGTATCTTGAATCGCTGTTAAATTTTCCCCAGGAGCAGTGTCGAACCATCTTGCAGCAAAGCAATGGGAACGCACTCTAAGGGATGTCCCCGGATGTTGGTAGACGTCACTCGCTTATCTATGTTTAGATCGCGCCGTTCGCTGCTTTGCCTGCAGACGCTACGCCATGCAAACCTGTTTAAACTTATGTGACCGAGCACCAGGAAACGAGCCATAACTCACACTGATCATTTCAGAGACAAACGTGTAACATGAGTTGGGGTCAACCAGGCGCATGTTCGGATTTAATATTTTCTGCCTCTATGAATTCTCTAGAATCGCTCTGTTGCCTCTAAACTACGTAAATCAATGCATAATAATGTCTATAAAAAGACTTTTATTAGCCCAGCAATTTAAATACAAAAATGTTAGTAGAGTTTATTTCTAATCACATTGGCGTATCAAGCATCACTGCAAAGTTCGTTCTCTCTGCTCTCTCCTTATAGCGGAATGTTATGTGTAGTGTAGTCTGTCTAAGAAAAGAAATCACATCGATGACGTAAACAGAAGTTGAAATTGGACCAAAAAGAAGTGCCCTGCTCACGCGTGTGCGGCACTTTTCTCCAGATGTTCTACTGGAACAGAGACATCTTTTCGAGTAACTCTCAGCTTTTTTTTTCTCTCCAAAAGACATCTGGACTGAAAGTTAACCTGGATAAAACGAGAGCAATATGGCTTGGACGAATGGCTGCATCAAGAATCAAACTATGTTCTACTTTCTATGTAAAATGGAAGCAAGAAACATTCAGAGTCCTAGATATAGCTTTCTCTACCAATCTGAATGAAATGATAGAAACAAATTATCAAGGATTGGAAAATAAAACAGAAATTATTATTATGGAATCGAAGAAATTTGACCACCCTAAGGAAAGTGACGATTATTACAGCGTAAGCATTATCCAAACTCACTTATTTTCTAATCAGTTTTCCATGATCTCCTGAAAAGCCTTTGAAGGGGATAAATAAAGAATTCTATAAATTTGTTTGGAATGGCAATATATGTAAAATCAAAAGAACAGTCAAGGTAAAGAAAGTGGAAGGCGGAGGCGGTGTGGGAATAATAGATTTGAACTGCTTTGAAAATTCGTTAAAACTGACTTGGATTAATCAAATATTACAACCTCAGAACGTATGGCAAAAAAATAGGGACCAAACATATCAGTTCACAGCTACAGCTAGAGGAGAATACATGTATATAGCACTACTAAGGAAGACCATTAATTATATCTGGTAGGATTTGCACGAAAACTGGAATGAATTTTGTGTACAAGATCTGTATGTCAACAGACCTGGACAATATCATAAAGTAGTCATTATGAAACGACCCGAAATTATATTTTTTACACATTTTTCAGGGATAAATGTATCAATCGGGTATTAACTGGACTAAATATAAATTGAATAAAAATGGATCAATAAGATAATTTCAAAAGGTGATATCATTATAACATTGACGGAAATTTCCTGATATATACAAAATTAATTTAAAAAAATGTCCCAAAGGGCTCGAACAAAAATTCAACAGAACCAAGAAATCTCCCATACAAAATATTCTGTCAAAAATAAGATTTTCTATGATATCCTAATAGTCAATAATACCCAGCCATCGGTTCAAATTAAATGGGATTAAAATAGCAAGAGTGGCAATATTCAGTAATACATTACCAAGGAAAGGCACTATACACATAAAAGTACAAACTTTCCGATACAAGATTTTACATAGGATGTTACCGACTAATTATCTTCAACATATAAAATTGTTGCACATTCTGTGAACGACACGATGAAACTTTAGAACATCTGTTCGCGGAATGTCAACATTCAGTAGTGTTATGGAGAAATATTGAGGATTTTTTTTATCAGAACATGGTCAGAGACTTGCCGGTATTCCCTTTCCTTTTCCAAAAAAAACTTGGATGCCCCGAGGAGAATACTTTTATAAACCATTAAATTTTGACCAGAAAGCATATCTATTTCTGGAAACCCAACGAAATGAAACCACATTTCAATGCCTGGAGAAAATATGTGAAAAGGGTAAAAGAAATTGAAGTATTTTCGGCTTTCACGGACATGCAAACAGAGAGATTAAAAAGTATGTGGGACAACTTTAAAATGATCTTTTATATATATATATATATATATATATATATATATATATATATATATATATATATATATATTCTACATTACTCTCTCATTTGATCTCTCTCTCTCTCTCTCTCTCTCTCTCTCTCTCTCTCTCCTCTTTCTGTGTGAGTGTGTGTGTGTGTGTGTGTGTATGTGTGTGTGTGTGTGTGTGTGTGTGTGTGTGAGTGTGTGTGTTTTTTTTATGTGTCTGTGTGTGTGTATGTGTGTATGCGTGTGAGTGTGTGTGTGTACGTTTGTGTCTCTGTGTGTGTGTCTCTCTCGTGTGTGTGTGTGTCTCTCTCTCTCTCTCTCGTGTGTGTGTGTGTGTGTATGTGTGTGTGTGTGTATTTGTGTGAGTGTGTGTGTGCGTGCGTGTATGTGTGTGTGAGTGTGTGTGTGTACGTTTGTGTCTGTGTGTGTGTGTGTCTCTGTGTGTGTCTCTCTCGTGTGCGTGTCTCTCTCGTGTGTGTGTGTGTGTATTTGTGTGTGTGTGTGTGTGTGTGTGTGTGTGTGTGTGTGTGTGCATAAGTGATTTTTGTAAGGGTGCATAAAGTTCAGTCAGTTCTTGTAATAGATCCGTATCCAAAAACCAGATGATACCTGCTTTTTCTTTTCAGGTTTTTGATACCGGCTCCTGTAAGGTTATAGGGATCACTCACCAAAAAAAAGAAAGACCGGAAATACCTTTTCGACTGGTTTTGATAGAAAATCATAGTCTGAGTAAGACATCTCTGTTTTGCGGTTCTCAGTGTTATATAACTATTCTTAATTCTTAACAAAAAAACTAAGCTGGCGTTCGGTTACAGCGGTCCATATCTTAACTATCAGGCTACAGTGGTCCATATCTTGACTAAAGGTCAGGCTATAGCGGTCCATATCTTGGCTAAAGGTCAGGCTATAGCGGTCCATACCGTGGCTAAAGGTCAGGCTACAGTGGTCCATACCGTGGCTAAAGGTCAGGCTACAGCGGCCCATATCTTGACTAAAGGTCAGGCTACAGCGGTTCATACCGTGGCTAAAGGTCAGACTACAGCGGTCCATATCTTGACTAAAGGTCAGGCTACAGCGGCCCATATCTTGACTAAAGGTCAGGCTACAGCGGTCCATACCGTGGCTAAAGGTCAGGCTACAGCGGCCCATATCTTGACTAAAGGTCAGGCTACAGCGGTCCATACCGTGGCTAAAGGTCAGGCTACAGCGTTCCATACCATGGCTAAAGGTCAGGCTACAGCGGTCCATATCTTGGCTAAAGGTCAGACTACAGCGGTCCATACCGTGGCTAAAGGTCAGGCTACAGCGGTCCATACCGTGGCTAAAGGTCAGGCTACAGCGGTCCATATCTTGGCTAAAGGTCAGACTACAGCGGTCCATATCTTGGCTAAAGGTCAGGCTACAGCGATCCATACCATGGCTAAAGGTCAGGCTACAGCTGTCCATATCTTGACTAAAGGTCAGGCTACAGTGGTCCATATCTTGGCTAAAGGTCAGGCTACAGTGGTCCATATCTTGGCTAAAGGTCAGGCTACAGCTGTCCATATCTTGGCTAAAAGTCAGGCTACAGTGGTCCATATCGTGGCTAAAGGTCGAGGGGAAAAGTTTCGGTTTAAAACAGCGAAATGTCACCCATATCGGTGTGGCAAAAAGCAGAGCTCAACCGCGTGGTTGCCATGACATTTCAATTTGTTTCCCAATTTTTCTATTGCATTTTGTTGATAACTTGCACTTTAGCTAAACATTAATTTATGTTCAGTTGTATATGGTACATAGCATTAAACAATTGATCCAAAATTGAAGTTTGTGTGATAAATAAAAAACTTGCATAAACACTTCATACGTGAGTATGTTTGGCAATGTTATTTGTGGGTATGCAGTTAGTTAAACATTACCCCCAAATAATTGGGTCACTAGCGCGAGTTCACCAGCAGGTTGATTTCTTTGCCAGTTTTGCACTCGGGTCTCCTCGCGTATGCATCGAAGTCTTACTTAAAGAGGTTTAATAGGACTATCTTTCGCTGGCAATCGCAATCTCTGAAACTGGCTATTGTTGACGTGAGACGATTTTTGTTTTGAGAAAAGATATAAAAACAAGCCTAACGTAGTGCCAAACAGGTCTGCATAGTCCTCCTTCATACTCTCCTAACTCGTCACTTCCCAAATCATGAGCGTAGTAACATGAAACGTGAAGAAACAAACTACTTCACTACTGTTCTGTGTAACGGAGTGTAGAGTCATCCCATCCACAACAACTTTCCCCAGTGTGCCTTCACCTTTGACAGTGAAATCTCTCACCTGGAATGAGATGTTGACGACGACTGAGGTGTTCGTGGCTGGAGCCAGCCACAGCACGTTGTCACCATTTCCATGACCAGTGTCCAGGAACACAAAGTGGAACTCGACACCCAAGTTGGTCAGTTGGGCAACTGCAAGGAAGCGACTTATAGTAGGAAAGCGTCTCACATTTTCGCAAGGAAAAAGTGTTATTTGCCATAATTGTAACGAATGCATGCGCAACAACGAATAAAAAACGGAGCCAGTGTTCATAATCGAGACAATTGAGAAATGCAAGTGCTGGATCTTGTCGTTGTCGTGGTTGATGGGTCGACAAGCGGGGTTGTATAACACACTACAAGTGCTGGATCTTGTCGATGTCATGGTTGATGGGTCGACAAGCGGGGTTGTACTGGATCTTGTCGTTGTCGTGGTTGATGGGTCGACAAGCGGGGTTGTATAACACACTACAAGTGCTGGATCTTGTCGTTGTCGTGGTTGATGGGTCGACAAGCGGGGTTGTATAACACACTACAAGTGCTGGATCTTGTCGTTGCCGTGGTTGATGGGTCGACAAGCGGGGTTGTACTGGATCTTGTCGTTGTCGTGGTTGATGGGTCGACAAGCGGGGTTGTACTGGATCTTGTCGTTGTCGTGGTTGATGGGTCGACAAGCGGGGTTGTATAACACACTACAAGTGCTGGATCTTGTCGTTGTCGTGGTTGATGGGTCGACAAGCGGGGTTGTATAACACACTACAAGTGCTGGATCTTGTCGTTGTCGTGGTTGATGGGTCGACAAGCGGGGTTGTATAACACACTACAAGTGCTGGATCTTGTCGTTGTCGTGGTTGATGGGTCGACAAGCGGGGTTGTACTGGATCTTGTCGTTGTCGTGGTTGATGGGTCGACAAGCGGGGTTGTATAACACACTACAAGTGCTGGATCTTGTCGTTGTCGTGGTTGATGGGTCGACAAGCGGGGTTGTATAACACACTACAAGTGCTGGATCTTGTCGTTGTCGTGGTTGATGGGTCGACAAGCGGGGTTGTACTGGATCTTGTCGTTGTCGTGGTTGATGGGTCGACAAGCGGGGTTGTATAACACACTACAAGTGCTGGATCTTGTCGTTGTCGTGGTTGATGGGTCGACAAGCGGGGTTGTATAACACACTACAAGTGCTGGATCTTGTCGTTGTCGTGGTTGATGGGTCGACAAGCGGGGTTGTACTGGATCTTGTCGTTGTCGTGGTTGATGGGTCGACAAGCGGGGTTGTATAACACACTACAAGTGCTGGATCTTGTCGTTGTCGTGGTTGATGGGTCGACAAGCGGGGTTGTATAACACACTACAAGTGCTGGATCTTGTCGTTGTCGTGGTTGATGGGTCGACAAGCGGGGTTTGTACTGGATCTTGTCGTTGTCGTGGTTGATGGGTCGACAAGCGGGGTTGTATAACACACTACAAGTGCTGGATCTTGTCGTTGTCGTGGTTGATGGGTCGACAAGCGGGGTTGTATAACACACTACAAGTGCTGGATCTTGTCGTTGTCGTGGTTGATGGGTCGACAAGCGGGTTGTATAACACACTACAAGTGCTGGATCTTGTCGTTGTCGTGGTTGATGGGTCGACAAGCGGGGTTGTATAACACACTACAAGTGCTGGATCTTGTCGTTGTCGTGGTTGATGGGTCGACAAGCGGGGTTGTATAACACACTAAGTAACACTCCAATAAAGGTTCTTGATTTAAGAAAGAGAGAGAAGGGTGGGGTGGGGATGGGGTGGGACAGGCGGACGGACGAGCAGACAGACGGACAGACGAGCAGACAGACGGACGGACGGACACGGACGGACGGACGGACACGGACGGACGGACGGACACGGACGGACACGGACGGACGGACGGACGGATGGATGGCGGACGGATCACGGACGGATGACGGACGGACGGACACATGGGTACATAGGCAGGCAAACACACGCGCGCACTCGCACACACTCACACACGAAGAACGACAACGGTGCTGTCATCCTTACCAACCGCCTCCCATGAAGATAACACTAGAGTTGTCAACAATGTTGACAAAACCGCCTTCCATGAAGATACCACTAGGGTTGTCAACAATGTTGACAAAACCGCCTTCCATGAAGATACCACTAGGGTTGTCAACAATGTTGACAAAACCGATTTCCATGAAGATAACACTAGAGTTGTCAACAATGTTGACAAAACCGCCTTCCATGAAGATAACACTAGGGTTGTCAACAATGTTGACAAACCGCCTTCCATGAAGATAACACTAGAGTTGTCAACAATGTTGACAAAACCGCCTT
>JAWQFJ010017152.1:37500-57500 GCA_034096865.1 Theodoxus fluviatilis
CAAACCTCCGTGAGACATCGCAGTCCACCAAGACGGACAATAGGACTGGTCCTGTCCTAGGTCAATTGAAATTCGAGTTGCCACACTACAAGGAAGGAGAGGATTTGGACACCTATCTCACTCGTTTTGAGAGAATACTTAAAGGCGCCGACTGGCCTGAGAGAGAGTGGGGCAGGGCACTGACCGCCCTCATGGAGGGGCAAGCCGCTGAAACACTCACCACGCTGACAGTGGAGCAACTGACTACGCGGTCGTCAAAAAGGCTCTCCAGACCCGCTTCAACCTCACGGCAGAATTCTACAGAAAGAAGTTCCGTCAAGCGTGTAGGGGCGACTGTGAGACGTACAACCAACTGTTGGAAAGGACGAAAACCTGCCTAAACAAGTGGATGGAAAGAGCAGGCAAGGAAGAGACATTCGATGACCTACATGATCTCATTCTTCAAGAGCAGATTTACGACACCATAGCACCAGGTCTGGCCACTACCATCAGGACACAGGCACCGCGCAACGTGCAAGAAATGGTAGAAATTGCCGATCGACATCTTGAAGCTAAACTGGCTACTGAAACTGCGTCTCCCGCCAGTCGTTTCGCTGAGCGACCAACTCCAAAGAACCACTGACTCATTTACGCTCAGACTGGATTTCACCGCGACTCTCGCTTACCTGATGCGTGCTCACACTGCGGGGAGAGAGGCCATTGGAAGAGGAATTGTTCCCAGTGGCGACAACAGACCAACCAGGCGAATATTCCTGTCACCTATGCGCACTTCGTTGCCACATGTAACCCTATGGATCAAGGGGTGGCATCGGCATTGTTTGCGCAGACAAGATATGTTCGAGTGAACCGCCGGGAGGTTGAAGCTGTTCGGGACACCGGGGCTGATCGCGTGTTAGTGCCATCACACTTGGTCAAACCCGAAGACTACACTGGCCAGGAAGTGTTGGTCAGGTCACTTTACTCCGCCAAGCTGCATCCTCTCGCCAGAATACAGTTGGAGTCTGAGTTCTTCACCAGAGAAGATGAAGTTGTTGTCACTGATCCATCGGCGCCGGTGTTGTTTGGGAAATACATGTTATGATACAGATGGTGTCCCAAGTGCGATTCCTGTACAGGAAACGGCGGTTTTTCCTGTCCAGACTCTGGCCCAATGGAAGAAAGATCAACCAGCAGCTTTACTTCCACAGATTCCTATTGTCGATGTCACTCCTGAAGAATTGAAGCAGAAACAAAATGAGGATCCAAGCCTGGCTAGGTATAGATAATTGGCTAGTGACCCAACTAGAGACAAATCCACTCAGTTCAGATACCAAGAAGGTATTCTGTATCGGCTACACACCGACGGAAACGGGAATCGGTCTCGTCAAGTAGTTGTACCAACATGTTGGCGACAAGACGTCTTGAAAGTAGCACACGGCACTCCAATGGCGGGCCATCTGAGTGCCAAGCGTACGAAGCAGAGGCTATGGACTGATTTTTATTGGCCAGGAATCGGCTCTTCCGTCAAGACGTACTGCAGATCGTGTGATGCCTGCCAATGTGCTACTCCCAAAGGTTCCACTCGGAAAGTGCCACTGGGCAGACTGGTGGTTCCTTCTACTCCATTTGAGAAGGTCGCGGTTGACCTGATAGGCCCCATCAAACCTGCATCGGACAGAGGACATCGATACTTACTGGTCTTGGTGGATTTCACTACACGTTACCCCTTGGCCGTACCCCTCAAGAATATCGAAGTCAGAACCGTCGCCGAGCCTCTTTGGGAGATGTGGACAGCAGTCGGTATTCCAAAAGAGATGATCACCGATAGAGGCACGCAGTTCACAAGCGAGGTGATGCAAGAGGTGAACCATTTATTGTCAGTGCGCGGCACCACCGTTTCACCCTACAACGCTCAAGCTAACGGTCTGGTGGAGCGATTCAATGCCACACTCAAGTCCATGATGCATCGCATGACCATCGAACAGCCCAGGGACTGGGACAGATTCATTCCGGCACTTTTATTCGCGTACCGTGAGGTGCCTCAGGAATCATCTGGCTTCGCTCCATTTGAACTGCTCTGTACGGCCGTCGCCTACGAGGTCCTATGCAGGTCTTGCGTCAACTGGGGACCACGCCTCAAGAAGAAATTGAGCAAAGGTCGGAAGCGGCATACCTCTTCGATTTTCGGAATCGAATCGAATCCACTTGCGAACTTACTCAGGAGAACTTGACCAAATCTGCGAAAAGGTACAAGGAAATCTTCGATTAAAGGACTGCTCCACGTCAGTTTTCCGTAAGCGACAAGGTGCTTCTGCTATTGCCCACCAAACGCATTAAGCTAGAACTCCGATGGCAGGGATTGGATTGGATTGGATCGATGCGTGTTACGGCCTATCAGCCTTTGTAAGCTATGTAAAGCCAGTAAGCACGAACATCACTAGAACAGTTTAGAGTAAACCAAGTACTCCTTCTACCAGTACTCGCATAGCGTAAACCCAGCCACTGATCTCGAAGGCCATACGCAGTTAGCGCATGCTGCGAGCTGTGCTATTTTTAGCGCGCACTAATTTCATGTAGGGCTGCTTCTCTCTATGTGTCGATAGAGACGATCTGTTTTCAAAAGATCCGACACGTAGCATGCATTAGATATACTGTTTATATCATATTAAAGACAATTAAATGATGAATTATCACATATAAACTAATTTAGACGAATAAGAAAATGTAGAAAGCCTGCACTATTTTCTTTAGCGCACGCTGACAAACCGGATGCGTGCACTGTTCTTCCTGTTTTCATTCAAAATTTCAGTAGAAGTACACGTGTGAGTAATGTTTTTAATCTTTGCAAAGTGACTTTCTGTTTTGTTGTTTAAATGGTGAACAAGTGTGGTGTGGTGAACTGTAAAGGAAACTACAACAAGGCGAACAAGTGTCGTTTGTTCAAACTTCCAGCAGCCTCATTAGAAAGACAGAGATGGATTGAAGCAATCCCTCCACGCGAACACTTTGTGATCAATCCAGAAACATATCGCATCTGTGAACGCCATTGGAGAAAAGGTTATGCTACAAAAGGGATTGGAACAAAAGCACGGCCTGTTGATCCCCCAACCGAATTTGATGTTCTCAAATCATGTCTGCCGACCCCAAAACCCCCACCTCGTACAACGAATGCTGAGGACAGACAGCTAGCCTTCTGGAGGGAAAAGGATGCTATCAAAGACTTTTCAAGTTTCAGGCCAGAGTCAGAATTGAGGAAAAAGTACACAAATGTCATCATCAATAGAACAAACGATCGCCTTGTGTGTGTCTTCATGAACGATGATTTCAGCGAATCAGAGGTCTCCATCATTGTGGAAAACCAAAAGACACTCACTTGTGTAGTTACTCTCATTGCATTTAAGAGTGGAATAAGAGTGCCCTTAGGGAAAATTCTGCATCCTAATAATGGCATGAATTCAAACAGTCAGTTTCTTGAAGCAGTTCATATAGCTGTCAACTTTGAACCCCACTGTGATTCTGTGACCAGAAAAGTTGTAGATATTTTGCGTTCTCATTCATCTGAGTCTGAGTGCTGTAGAGATAATAAGAATGCCCAAAAACTGTCATTTCTTACACATCAGCTGCAGCTTTTGATTGAGAAGCAGTACTCTGTGAATGATTATTGTTTTGCCATTGAGTCATTCCCCCACTGCAACTATGAACTGCTAAGAGAGTATCTTGTGCTGCCCAGTAAGCGTAAGCTGCAATCTGTTGTTTCATCAGTTGACACTGACACCGTGTTGAAAGGAACGTTTGAAAAAGTTAAGATCGACCAGCAAAAGAATGTTTTTTTGCTTGTCGACGAAGTGAAAATTAGGCCAACTGTTGCTTTTGCTGGTGGTGTTTTGAGTGGCATGGCAAAAATGATGAGAACAGCAAAGCAACGTCCATGCTCTGTGTAATGATGAAGGCGCTACACAGGGGACCTAGCGTCATGATTTCTGTGACACCCGTGCACAGGCTGACAGCGGAATACCAGTATGGCATTGTGCTGGAGGCAGCAGCTCGTGTAGAGAAAGCAGGTGGTCATGTTTTAGGGTCCATAACAGACAACCACAAGGTCAATCAACAGTTTTGCAATCTGTTCGAAAGACAATCAGAGACAACTGCCATAGCCAAGCATCCACTGAATGAAGAGCGTACCTGGTTCCTCTTATTCGATACAGTTCATCTCCTCAAGTGCGTTCGCAACAATTGGATTACTGAAAAGACCAAACAAATAACCCTTGATGGTGATGCAACAGCATCTTTTGAAGACGTTGTGCAGCTGTACAAAGAAGAGAGAGACAACATCCTAAAGACAACCCCACTCACACAGTCTGCTGTTTGCCCTTCAAAGCTTCAGCTTCAAAATGTGAAACATGTTTTGAGAGTTTTCAATGACAAAGTGGTTGCCGCATTGAGGTTGAGAGGATGCAGTCAGACGGCTAGCTTCATTGAAACAGTCCTCAACTGGTGGAAAACTGTCAATGTATCCGGAAAAGGACAAGATCAGCGTCTGAATGACCCACATCGTGCTGTCCAAGAAAAAGATTCAACTTCCCTGGATACTTTCTTGATGATTTTCAAGCAGGCAAAGTCAGGGCAGGGAGCATCACGGATAAAATGCTTTACTCATGATACCAGGAAGGCTTTGGTTCAAACCATGGAAGGTCTGAAAGCTGTTTGCCACTATCTGCTCACTTCTGCCGGATTTGACTATGTTGTTTTGAGAGAAATTCAAAGTGACAGACTCGAAGGTGAATTTGGAGTCTATCGACAGACAACCGGGGCAAACTGCTTCATGACATCTAGAGATGTGTTTTCTGCAAGCCAAAAACGACTCGCCAAACATGCAGCTTCTTTTCTGGAGTCTATTGATGTCGAGTCTGCTCCAAAAGAGCACACCTGCCTAGGTATTAGTGTTGACTTTGAGGATGCAGCCTACATGGAGATCTGCACAGCACAAGTGACACTGACAGCAAGTGAGGAGAGCAGTGCAGCTTATGTTGCAGGCTGGCTGGAAAGCAAGTGTGAAGAGGAGCTTGGTTTCACGGACGAAGAGCCCCTTGTCACCAGTGAGGCCAAGGAGTTCATACACCAAGTGTCTAGAGGCAAGTTTAAGACACCACATTCCTGCACATATGAACTTGTGAGGATTGGACTTTCTTTTGTGAAAAAGGCTCGTCATCGGGCATGCTGCCGCAAGAGACTCACTGGCATCTTGTGCACATTGGCCAGTTTCAATGACATAGACATTACTTGTGATAGGCTCTTCAGGCATCTCTCCAATGTGCTACTTCATGGACTTCAGAATCTGGAACGAGACCACGAGAAGGATGCAGTTCTCCTCCAGACTTCAGTGAAGAGAGCTAGAATGATCTGATCCCAGCGAAAGGGTAGGCCTCAGCTTTTTAAAATATTCTTTCCTGTATTTGTCAACATATCTTTCGCAATTAGAACTAAAATTAACGTTGTATTGCTTTTCAGAGGACAAATAAGTTAATCAACTCTACAATTATGTTGATGTTCTGAACGTTTTTGCGTCTCTTGAATATTAGCCTTTTTACTGCTCAACAATCTCCCCCCCACCCTTTTTTAAATCTCTATTTCATTTCCTTTCTTATGATATCCATTGGTGTCTCTTTTATTTATTTAAGTCCTTTACTTGAATGATGATTTGAAAACATAGTATAGTTTAAATAATAATAATATAGTTTAAAAACAACACATAAAAAGGGCCAAGTAGTCTTACCTCTTCTTGTTCCAAACTCTCATCATTTGGGTTCTAAATGTCAAAAAAAATAATCTCAATACCCATAAAATAACATATTTATGTTCACTCTATATCTTCCTTAACAGAATTATGGACACAAGCAACAAAATACAAACATTTCTGGCAGTAGGAAGTCATACAAGTGAACAAAGCAATGGCCTCTGAGATCAGAGGCCTGAATTTTGATCTGCATGTCCTGAGAGAAGTAGTCCTTGGAGTAAACGCAAATCAAGTCACGGTGTCCCTAGTTAGTCGCCTCTTACGAATCGCGTAGGGAGACGCGGTGGGTCAATTCTTCCCCCGAACCAACAGGGGGATCCGATGGCAGGGCCCCTACATCATCAAGGAAATGGTTGGGGAGTCTGACTACCGCATCATCAAACGAGGGAAAAGACGGCTGTTTCATGCCAACCTGTTGAAATCGTATATTCAACGTGACAGTCTTCAAAGAGAGATTTAGGGCACATCTGACAGTTGTCCTTGCGACAGACCATCAGCCGTTGAAGTACCTAAAGACTATGAGAAATTACAATGGGCGACTCACGCGCTGGGCATTACAACTGCGGTCCTTTTTCATTTCGGGTTCCTGTGATTCCGGGAAAGGCAAATGCTGGGGCAAATTTCTTAAGTCGTTCCGAGTTATCAGTTTAGACATAAGAGTCTAATTCCAGGGGTAGGAAGTTCCTCCAACATTATAGAGTCGAGAGTTGCCTACAAGCCGCCACCACCACCCAGCAACTCTTGACACCACTACTACTACCACTACCACCACTACTCCCACCACCACCACTACTACTACTACTACTACTACTACTACTACTACGAAGCAAGGTGCCGTGTGGCCGAAGTGTGGCTTGCCTCGAGCAGGCAGAGGGTATAGAGACGGTGTACATATCTCTCTCCCTTCACTCCCTCCAAGGAATCAGCAGACAAGAAGGCGTGGTATGAAATGTCTCCATCTTCATTCATGGAAACAGCGCAGTACATGGCTACTGCCTGCTGGGATGACCTCTCTGTTGCCTCTGTCGCCTTCGTCCTGCTCTGGCTTTAAATAGTCTCTGCGCGGACCTCAGCGAGAGCAGACGGAATTTTTCACTCAAAGCTTGGACCTGTGGTTCCCAGTGAAGGCAAAATTGTGCTGACATAACAGCTTCTAACAACTGTTTGAGTCTTAAATTAACAGTCCCATATGACAAACTTCACTCCGTTGGAAAGTACGTTAGTCAAAGTACATTCTGCGCCAATGAATGAGATCCAAAAGTGATTCGTGTATAAATGAATGGCCAGTGAAATATTTACGGCGCCAATTAAATCAGGACTTATTCATCGTTTTCTTTGAATATGACCGTTTACAACTCATGAAGTGCAGGTTGCCATATATGAGATGATTAATAAGGCTAAACACTAGGTTTGTATTCAATATTACAAATAGTACATGGTACAGTAGATGAATAAATTGTAAAATTCGATGTGCTATCACGCACGAAATTGAAGTCGAAGACAGAGATAGTGCAGACGAGAAAGTGAGTCTGCGCGAATAACATGTATCTCTAAGGCCGCAACACAGTGTGAGAAGGGAACAGATAAGAGATAGTGCGTTGAACTACAGATATTTGGACAGGTCTCTACATCCTATTCTCACCCTCTTACAACAACTACTACTGTTACAACTACTACTACTACTACTACTACTACAAGAAATTCTACTGCAACTACTACTACTACGACTACTACTACTTCGGCCGCTGCTGCTGCTACTACTACTACTACTACTACTACTACTACTACTACTACTGCTGCTGCTACTGTTGTGGCTGCTGCTGCTGCTGCTGCTACTACTACTACTACTACTACTACTACTACCACTACTACTACTACTACTACTACTTCTACTACTACTACTACTACTATTACTACTGCTACTGTTGTGGCTGATGCTGCTGCTACTACTGCTACTACCACTACCACTACTACTACTACTACTACTACTACTACTACTACTACTACTACTACCACTACTATTACTACTGCTACTGTTGTGGCTGCTGCTGCTACTATTATTACTACTACTACTACTACTACTACTACTACTACTGCTACTACCACTACTTCTACTACTACTACTACTACTACTACTACTACTACTACTGCTGCTGCTGCTGCTGCTGCGACGACTACTACTACTACCACTACTTCTACTGTACCATCGCCATTAGAAACGGACTCAAGTTGAGCCTGAAAGCGACGATGTTGCAAAATCCAAGGTAAGGACAAAGGTGATGGATGATACATTAATTGTCGTAAGATTTATTGTTCACTCGATAGACTGTAGCAGAGGATGCTGAAACAGCTGCACAGTCACACCTAAGACGACAGTAAATGTCCCTGGTCATTTATATGATGCCTACATTAGGCCTGGGACTAACGTGAAGCTATTTATTTATGCATTTATCGATCTATTTGTCAACAACAAATACATGCAATGGACCGATAGCCTTTAATGAAATCCCTTAAGTTCAGTTCTCTCTCTCTCTCTCTCTCTCTCTCTCTCTCTCTCTCTCTCTCTCTCTCTCTCTCTCTCTCTCTCCCTCCCTCACACACACACATACACACACACACACACACACACACACATTCAGTACTCTTACACATAAAAAAACAAGGCAAGCAAATGTGTTCTGTCACTCACAAGCGCGCTCTTGCGTGGGCCAACACGCTTGCATGCACACAACACCGGCACAACATAACTTCAAAAACTTCACGCACAAATGCACTCATGCACGCGTGCACATGTAATGCTTTTCTTTGTGACTTAAAGATAAATCATTAATCCGAATTAAACACCGGTGCTAAAATAGTTAAGGCATACATGATGTGCTATTCATAAAAATACTATTAACATATGATAAAATACAATGTGACTAAAACGAAAATGCATCACTAGTGATCTGAGTAATAAATGTGTATTGTGACGTGTTGCAAAGACATGTCAGATATTGATCATATAAGCACGAAACAAATAAATGTTGTGTTCACATGTGATGCTTTCGGCATATTTGTCGACAACCGTGATTGCAAATAAGTTACCACCAACACTTACTCTTGAGAGGCACGACTGCATTACAATAACGTTTGTATGGATCCCTTTAGTGATTTCAGCATCATCGACCGCCAGAGTTCTGCGTCCACGAAATGTCATCCACGTACATTGTCAGTCCTATTGTATGCAGACCACAATGGATTCGATAAACTTCCCCAGAGGCGCTCGTCCCCTATTTGCACCATGAGCAGGCAATGGGTCGTCAGGAAGATAACTCAAGACAATATCTAAAGATGGTCCGTGACTAAATACCTACCGATAGTTTGTGACTAAATCCAGTGCTAAGCTGGGCGCTGATTGGTTGTCTAAAATAGTTGCGCGCCACTCAGCTAAATGATACCCAAAACGTCTTTGATGATACTCTCATAAAGCTCAGTTATGCGCGCTATTTCTATTCCGCAGTGTCTTCCCTGATTGGCTGTTGAGAAACTCGGTTTCGCGGAAATTTTGGACGCAACGGTTCTTCACGCTCAGTTAGCAAGATAATGATTTCTTCTAAAGAATAGGCTTGTTCAGGAGTACGAAGCGCTGCATGAGCGCTTCATGTTGGCAAATGAGCGCTCGTTGCTTCTCGTGAACGCCTACACATTTAGTGAAGCGCTTCACTTGTTAAAGGGAGGTAAATCTTCTGCTTCATGTTGTGTTGCTAGACGCTAAAGAAAGTGTTTTCTTTGTCACAGACATCGTTTATGCACGTTTAAATGTATTCCTCATGAATAAAGTCCCCTACTTTGTCATCCTTACCTGCCATAACTCGCACTTGCAGACGCTTGGGACAAATAAAGCCCGTTCCAGTCCCAAAACGATGTTTCTGAGGGTCATTTTACGCATCGACGGCCAGTGCGGGATCGATGACGCCATTTTAAAAATCGTGTGAATCACCTCAGATGCGCGCTTCTCTGTACTGCACAGCGCTGCACAGCGATGAGTGAAGCACGCCCCAAAATTGCCGTTCAGGAGTGAAGCGTGTGGAGCGATTCACAGCGCTGCGCCTCCTGAGCAAGCCTTACATCTCAGTCTGATAAAGAAATTGGTCAGTATCTAAACACAACGCGCAAGGATACAGTGGGTACTATTTATTGGTCAGTATCTAAACACAACGCGCAAGGATACAGTGGGTACTATCTGTAGGTAACCAATCACACAGAAAACCGCGCGAGATGTGTATCGTCTTGCGGCCTATCATTATCAGTGTCCTGCTTCGCTTGAGATTTACATGTAGACGCGTGTTCACAGATGTAAATGACCTACGCGTCTTCTTTTCTTCAGTCTCCATGTAGCATCCCCTTACTAAATAGTATATGAATATACTAGGGATAGAAAATCAGGATATGAGGAAATATTTCTCAACTGCTTTAACAGCCTTTCCATGTCAAATTCCATTTTATAGAACTCGTGTGTACATGTTCTTGCCATACAGTTTGCACGTGTGTCATTCTGATCTACCACAACACAAAAGCTACGCATTTGTTGCAAGTGTTTCTGCATGGTGAGAAGCGTAGACGTTTGCAGTCTACTCCAGCTAAGTTCTGACTAAACTGTCACTGCTGGTGGAAGCCTTCCTCGTCGAATACAACTTTGCGCATGCATCATCATATCTCTCCAATGCCCAATGAACTCATTTGAGTTTCTAATTTGTCGTTGATATCCAACTCGAAGCTAAACAAGTTGATTGTAAACATTACTTTGCGAAGCTTCAAGTTAAAATTTCCGAGCATTTTCCCGGCTTTCGATTTTACCTTCTCCCTGCATCGACGTTGCAGTGTCTGTCTGTACTCCGCAGGTAAAAATGGCTTCCCACCAGAATCTGTCTTCCTTACCTGTACTGGAACTATGCGTCGATGCTGCCCTTGCATATCCTGCCACCGCACAGTCTACATAGAGCCACACCTGTCAAATAATTATATATATATATATATATATATATATATATAGAGAGAGAGAGAGAGAGAGAGAGAGGAGTCAATGTCTGGTAAACATCATACCATAACCTCGTCAGATTTTGCGTAGAGTTTGCAGGAATGTAATGATGACAGTGATATCGACACCAACCCTTCTTTATTCTGTAAACGTCATCCGGGTACACTTTCAATCCAAAGTATGTTCTTGAAACTCAGATCCTATGCAAGTCCGTGCCTGATTTAGTGGCTTTTGACGTTAATAGAAATACCATTGTGACATCCCTTTTACAAAACGAAAAATCGTCTTCAGTTCATATTGCTCCACCATCCTCACTTTCAACAGCGTATTACTCTTTTGTCTCGGGTCGGTCTTGTACGGTGGCATTCTAGTTCACTAGAGACTTCGCCTACCCGCGAAAGTGTCTCTAGCCCAGTTGACATTATGTAATGGAAGGTTTTCGTCAGAAATATGCAAATGGAGGTCACACGAGAGGCTTATGGGATAGCCGATCTGCTCCCTGACATACGCCGATAAAATGTAGTTCTAAGACTATTTCGCACAAAACTCTTAACTTACTCTTGTTGAGGCAATAAACAAGCGTGTTTAAAAAAATAAAATAACATGTTTGTGTTGAAATGGAAACACGTTTTGATATCTGAATGATTTCTGTTTAAAAAAGGAGAAAAAATAGTATAAGAACGAACTATTTTTGACGCAATGCTGTAATGTGGCGGGTCAAGTGTATTACGCATTCATTGCGAACTGCGCCAGAGTCACTGACTGGTTCACAGAATGGTACAGTGGATCATTGCCTCCTGATTTGGAAAGCCAAGTATCACTTGTGGCAGGAAAATGCACACCATAAGTTCTTACGAGCGAATGTCAGTCTGCTTTTGCTAGTATAGGCAGACGATAACATGGGGATCTAATCCCCTTGGCTTCAATTAAATTGCTTCCCTGGATGGGGAAGTACATGTATTTGGGGGGGGGGGGGGGGGAAGTATTGTTTGTGGCGGCAATACCGGTTGCCGAGAAACGCACAGCGTTGTGCACAATGTTAAAGTTATTGCCGAATATGGGCCTGAGTGATGTTCGCTATGGTTTCAGTCTCCTGCATGGGTAATTGGGAAACTGAGTACATTTCGTAAGTGCATCATGCCGGGAAGCGCGAGAGAAAGAACACAAGTGTGGAGAAGTTTGGAGAGAATGGCCAAAACATTCTTTTTAGTTGCTTTGAAACTGTTGCGTGTCCACGATAGTGCTCATTCGTTCTCGATAGCAACTCCTTTTCTTCATCTCGTTGATGAACAACTCGATGTATGCTAATGACTCACTCAGAAGTCATTGTCTGATCCTGCGACAACGTGTCGGTAAATGAGTTTGACTGTATTCTTCGTCTTGTGTATTGATCCAGTTGACAACTGCCATCAAGCAACTCAAGCAACGCGTACAGACATCATTACAAACATTGCCGAAAGGAAATGAGTCAACGCAAAGCAAATTACCTCAGTGGTAGCGTCGACCGGTGTGTGCTAAAATTGTCCACGTCTTTGTCTACAGAAAAGTTTATGACTCATTGGATTTTCTTACTCCACAGCAGATCTTTGATTCTGTCGAATGTTTCTACACACGATTCTTTTTTAAAACCCAGCAGAGAGGCACCTGACTAAGACGAGAATGTCGCAGGTGCCAGAGATTAAACAAATATAATTATGTCCGCCTCCAACAGATTGTCTAGTGAAGGGCTTTCTCGTGATATTAATTTTTTCACTTGACGTGGGCACTAATTAGAATGCTAAAGATAACGTGTAGCATGGTGAGCCCGCTTCGTTCAACATGAGTGGATGATGGCAAAGTAGGTTGAACAAAGTGAAAAATTCTTTCACTTGGGAACAGAAGCATCCTTACAACAAACGACTCGCTGTGCCGGTGCGCTGTCCGCATAGATGAAAAGCGAGAAAGGCAGGGCACGGCGTGTTTTGCGTGTTTAAGACGTCCTCACACGTGGCTTTGATTAATGAAATAACATAAGAATTTATTTGCCTACACCAAAACACCTAAATGAAAACTTGGTGACAAAAGAAAAGAAACGAAAAAAAAGACGACCAT
This sequence comes from Theodoxus fluviatilis, assembly GCA_034096865.1. Taxonomy (NCBI): domain Eukaryota; kingdom Metazoa; phylum Mollusca; class Gastropoda; order Cycloneritida; family Neritidae; genus Theodoxus; species Theodoxus fluviatilis. The sequence goes on from JAWQFJ010017152.1 coordinate 50,385, forward strand.
GTCGGCCAGAAAACAAACACGAGACTTTCACATAATAAGTGCCAACTTTGCCACTAGACTACGGGTGCCTGTGTTGGATACAGTGTGTTGATAGATGTCATCTCAACTTTCCCTGTACCAGTTTGCTACTGCTGTTATAGTGGTATCCCATTTTATTTACGAACTCCCCTACCAAGCAACTCCCTACAAACATAAAACGAATCTGTTTGGTAAAACCGCATCCTAGGCCCGTTATCAAATCCGCCTTCCGTTCAGTCAGTCTACACTCATACTGCGGCGTTTCTTTTCATTCAAATCAAGGTCAGAGCCACGTTTGCAGTGGTAGCGTGTTTTAGCGTTAGACTGCACTCGTTTAAAAGATAAAATGATGTATAACTGAACTTATGGATGAGGAGTTTCTACCGTTACGTCACAAGCAAGAATCCATCTGGTTGGCTGTTCGTGGAAATTTTGTCGGTGGCCAAAAAAACCAGAACGTCTTGGATTCCTCAGCAAAACGACTAAAACCTTTTTTGCGACGTGCAAGCGCCATCGTTGCGGAGACTTGCCAGAAATCTCGCCACACGTGAGGACGCCCAAACCGTTTTGGGGCCTTGTGACCCCGTACGTTGCAATGGCAATTGCAATTTAGCCAGAAATCTCGCCACGCATGAGAAGGTCTTTAACCTTTGTCTCTTTCGGGTGAACTGTTCCCATATTGGCGGCTTTACCCCTTCTCCTCCCTCTTACCTTCCATTCCCCCTTCCCCCTTCCCCTTTCTCCTCCCTCTTCTCCTCCCTTCCCCTCCCTTCCCCCTTCCCCTCCCTTCCCCCTTCCCTCCCCTTACCCCTCCCCTATTCTCTCTCTCTCTCTCTCTCTCTCTCTCTCTCTCTCTCTCTCTCTCTCTCTCTCTCTAAATATATATATATCCTCCGTCATCATTGTCATCATCGTCATCACCCCCACCACTACCACCACCACCGCCACCAGAACACTAAAACAATGGTCGAGTGGAAATGGCAAATCTAAACAATCCAATTTCGTGACGCACTCGAAGAGAGTAATTTTACTTTTTGTAAGTGAAACATTCGTCACTGATTCAGCTGGCCCTGGTCATTCAGAAGGAAGTTTCCATTCGACTTAAAATTCATTTGACCAGCACGAAGCCTTAGTGGATCTGTGTGGAACTCGAGTAAGCTTCGACTCGTTCACCATTGTAGAAACAACAAACTGTCTGCTCCAAAAACAGTCGTGTCTTTCACAGATTTTGTAAGCGACGCGCGTTTGTTATGCTCCAAATAGGAAAAGATAACTCTGTTTGACTCGATCTCGACGGAGCTCATACAAGAGCAAACACATACGCAAAGACACTGTACGAAACGTCCTGGTCTTCCTGATCACGTAGTAAGACAGTAACATCAAATCTCAGCATAAAAGGCTGAGAATAGACGAGGAATAGCTTGTGTTTGATGCACAGAACTAACATTAAAGCATGTTAGTGTTCACCCCAGAACAAGTTTGCACACACTTGCATTTTACACATCATTTTCGTTTATCTCAGTGAGAGAGCATCGCGAGCTATCTCCAAAGGAACCATTCTACCCAAAATGCCAAATCGTTCGCAGGATTTTTTTGCCAAGTACCAGCATAGGGAATCTGACAAAATTAGCGTAATTAGTCAACTAATATTAGGAGATGCAAGATGTACGGAAATTGAAAGTGTTTTCTTAACGGTGATTGTACATTTCGACACTCTGTTCATGCAGCGTTGGAGATAGTCCATTTTAGCAATGCGCTTCGATTTTTCATTTTCATTTTTCCCCTTTTTATTTGATAACGCTTGTGCACCGTCCATGTCTTTGTACTCACAAAATACGGCGACGCAAGTCTGGGGCGCGTTGCTTAGGCAGGTATTCCGCAAGAATCTCGCAGGAGGAGGCACTCGCTCCGACGGGGGGTGGTCGAGGTAGTTCCGGAGGTACTTCGCGGCGTCTAGCTGCAGCGGCCCGGATGACCCAAAATGGCGGAGACCATGCCAGTTGGGTTGCCGTTTATAGATAGCAGTGCCTGTAATGTGCTTCTCACTGTCCGAGAATGGAAAAAAGTACGTACACGGAAGTATTTGCTGTTCGGGTGTTCATTTGTATATTTTAAAGAGTCTGTGTATTGTTTATTTCTGGACAAACACTGTCGACATTTTTTCATCATTGCATACATGAAACGCCGTACATGTCCACTCTCTGAATTATGTCCCTAGAATTGATCCAGGGTGTATCGAGGCACAACATTATAGACAACATTGTTTACAGTTGAACCCGGGTTACTTTCTTTTCTTTGAAAATGTTCCCATGCCATTCGAAATATCACCATGGTGTGTTGTTTAGAGTGAAAAACTGCTGTGATGTCCGCATCGTCACTTATTGTGTCTATCGACAACTTCTTCCCCAACTCTCGCGCCAGGACACAGCAATGTTCTCTCGGACTTCCGCCTTACCAATTGATGATTGGCTGTTTCGTAAACGTCTTTCGATGCTTGCCTCGCCCTCGGCTTGCCCTCGCCCTCGGCTTGCCCTCGAGAAGAGTACCTAGCGAAGGCAACGCACACCTGGTCTCTCTCCATTCCAACAAAGTGACATGTCATATAACGAGCGTCGTTCTCGCTCAGGCAGTTTAAAGTTCACTTCAAAGTCATCCCACATTACTCAAGATGGAACAACAGCGAGAGGAAGAATCTGACCATGACATTGTGTACACGACAAATGACGGAGGAGTGTGACTACTGTACTCCAGTGTCTGGAAGTGCGTGGTGGAGGACTTCGAGTTTCACTGCACGCTAGGGACGTAGGCGCCGTCGGCTGTGACCCACTTTATGTCGGGTAAGAAAACTTTAATATTCATGAGCCTGCCTTTCACACCTTCCCGCAAGTTTGAACATTTGATAATTAAAATGGGATGTTACGACAAATTAGACTACTGCCGCGGTGCTTGTAGTGGCGGTACGTGAATGCACGTTCTGATTAACTGCAGTTCATTACAATATATAAATGACAGTAACACATATCTCTTTGATCACGCAGAGGAGATCATCGATTAGGTTCGATCTTTCAAGGCTGGTTTGCTTGTGATGAATGTGAGTCTCTAGGTTGCATGCCCATGCCATACTTGACAGCTTGTCTACGACTGAGATATTACCATGCTACTGTCATTCCGAAGACAAATGGTTGCGCCGTTTTCTGAGGAATCTGTCTGGATTGCAAGTTGTGAATCGTTGTTGAAAATGGCATCGATTTAAGCTATTTTGCATGTCATTATTTCATTTGTTTGCTTATGTGATCGTTTGTTTGTTTCATAGTTTCTTTCTTTCTCTCTTCTACTTGTATGTTGTTTATGCGCGCCTGCTTCACGACCTTGCGCGTATTGTGGACTTGTATTAGTTTGAGGCTTTTTATTGTTGTAACCCAATTCGTCTGTGGGTCAAAGATCCCATGAATAAAATGTCAAAGTGTTTCTTAGAGAGAGAGAGAGAGAGAGAGAGAGAGAGAGAGAGAGAGGGGGGTGGGGTGGGGGAGGGAGGGAGGGAGGGGGGGGGGTGAGTGGGAAAGTGGGTGGGTGGGTGGGTGAGTGAGTGAGTGAGTGAGTTAGTGAGAGTGTGAAAGAAAGAAAGAGTGAAAGGGAGAAAGAGGGAGTGAAAGAAAGAGTGAAAGAGAGAAAGAGAGAGTGACGGCGAAAGAGAGAGAGACAAAAGGAAAGTTAGAGAGAGAGAGAAGAAGTGAGAGAGAGAGAAGAAGTGAAAGAGAGAGAGAAGAAGTGAGAGAGAGTGAATTAGTGAGAGAGAAAGGAGTGAGAGAGAGATAGAAAGAAAGAGAAGGAAAGCGAGGGAAAGAGAGAGTGAGAGAGAGTGAGAGAGAGTGAGAGAAAAAGAGTGAGAGAAAGAAAAATAGAGATAGAGAAAGAGACTGAGAGAGAGAGTGAGAGAATGAGTGAGAAAAATAGAGAGAAAAAGAGGGGAGTAGAAGATAGGTCAGTGCCCACAAAAGCTGCCAACGGAAGGCCCTCAAAGGATGCCTTGGGAGGGCTGAGAAAAGACGGGAAGGATTTTGAACCATAAACAGTAAGTGCTCAAAATGCAGTCATTTCCCCTCGGCTACATGGTTGAATCATTCACACTGTGATTATGTGTTGCTTTTGTGGAAATGAAACGTTTTAATGAACTTTGAATGCCTATTAAAAAGGCGACCCACTTGTGCATTTCAAATTTAATTCATTCACTATGAAGGCAATAAAATAAATTAAGTATACAGCTCGTCGCTATGCGTGCCCACTGTACAAACTCACCGTCAACACAGAGTGCTGTAAAAGACCCGTGTCATTAAAAAGACCAAATATCAAATATCATACAACGTGTCCGCCGTCGGCAGTTAGAACAAAGCACGACAGCATAATTAGATAGCATGTATAAGATAGAACACGATAAATGGGGGGAAAGGCAAAACGGACCACATGTCACAGTTGGTGTGAAAGTTATGAGAATGCATGTGCGTGTATTTGTGTTAAGAAAAAACGTAGCAAATTCACGCATGCAAGTTGTCTGCAGTGGAAGGTAAACAAGCTTTTCACCATTTGTTTGCCTGCATTGTCTAACATCCTTTCCCATAATAAAAGATCAAGAAATGTCAAATTGTTTCCATGGGAGCTCTGACTTCCATTGTTCTGGCAGAGTAAGGCAGTATTTGTCATGCCCATTTTATATATCATTATGTCTCGTAAACCTGTCAATGAGCCAGAGATGTCTACTCTATCTTCTCATTTTAATGTTGTTTATTGTATGAACGTAGAGATAATTCTTTCTCCAGATTGAATTTATGGAAGCAAAGCTCAGGTTGGCCCGTTTCTTATGCGTTGCTCACTTTGACATTTGCCACTAATTCCTTTGAATTTCTTTCAGTCTTTGTCTCTTTCGTCTCAAGCAGTTGCCCAGTTGTCGTGTGTGACTGTGTGTCGTGTGTTTGCATGTATGTGTGCTTGTGAATGTGTGCGCGCATGAGTATGTGCATTCCATTCCGTGTCGTTTGCTGTTGTAATAGGTATCCTCGTCTCTCCAAAAATGACTTTGAACAGAAATTATTCCTCCTCCATGTCTTTAAAACTTGTTTCAGCACGCGAAGTCATGCTGAATGAACACCATAACATTTGAACATTTGTGTAACACAAGCATCGCTTTCAAAGTGCTATGGTAGAATTCCAAGTTATAACTCTCGCCTACACTAAGCTGAAAGGGTGAGTTTGACAAGTGAACGCTCAATGATCAATGTCCAAAACACCGCGACTTTTACAGTACAAATAAGCTAAAATGATTGGGGGGAGGTGGAGTGGTGAGGGAGGGGAGGGGGAGGTAGGGGGTAAGGGGGAGGGATGCGAATGAAACATTCAGATGAGGAGGCTGATGCTGCTGCCGTCCTGACGTTGATAGAGTTGTCCATTGCAACCATGCCTGCATCTGTGTATGTGCCTGTATCCATGTCTAACATCTAAATGTCCCACTGTACGATCCATGTGTGGGCTGTGGGTAACCCACTAGCGTATCCCTAGCGTATCCCTAGCGTATCCCTAAGCTTTTTTAATAATAGGAAACGAATAACTTCGGATGTCGAGACAGGACTTGCTCCTCTTCTAACCGACTCCGACTTTTCGTGATCAATGCCCTAAAATAGCCTACAAAGGTTGATAGGGTGTAAAACTCCATCCATGCATCCATCCATCCATGCATCCATCCATCCATCCATGCAGCCATCCATCCATGCATCCATCCATCCATGCATCCATCCATCCATCCATGCATCCATCCATCCATCCATCCATTCATCCATGCATCCATGCATCCATGCATCCATCCATCCATGCATCCATGCATCCATCCATCCATCCATCCATCCATCCATCCATCCATCCATCCATCCATCCATCCATGCATCCATGCATCCATCCATGCATCCATCCATCCATGCATCCATCCATCCATGCATCCATCCATCCATCCATCCATGCATCCATCAATCCCAGTGTGCGAGGAAGACCTATCTCGACTGTTTCAGAGGCCCTTCTGTATCAAAGTCCTTTTCGTGGCCGACAATATGCTCTGTGGTAAACATTTCTCTTTGAGCCAGAAAAATGCATTACTGAAAGGGACCGTCCTTATGTTTCTGGACTATTTTGTGTGCAGCAGCATGTGTTCACACTCTGGCTTGGCACAGGCTAGAGCCAGAGTACTTGGCAGCGGCATCTGACCGGCACGGGTCCGTCAGACTCTAAAGATCATCCTTATACGATCATCAGCACCTAGTATGTCCAAGTACAACAGAAGGCGGTGTAGGTCGTAACGAGCCATGAACGGCATCTGCGTTTCTCGTGTCCAAAGTAAGGATATACTGTGCCACATCAGTCTCGTCTCTATTTCTTGAAAATCTTATTGTACCCAGTAGACCTGCGCTTCTGAATGGCCGTCATAGCTCTGGCCTGACATTTGAGGTAGTGTCTGGCCAGCTCAGGCGGCAGATTAATGGTCTGCCCTCCAATGACCATCGGAATGCGCTTGAACCTGTCATGGTTTTGGGCGATGTCGTCGTCTGCTCGGGGCTTCACCATGGCGGTGCAGGGGAGCTTGTATGTACTTGAACTGCTGGGCTGCAGCATTACGCTTTCCTTGGCACTTGGGGTGATCCGCTTGCCTTTGGGGTTCTTGGGTTTCATGCACAGTGTGTTCAACCTCTGCAGTTCCTGCACCAGCACTGGTGTCTGCAGCGGGGGTATGGCCGCCAGGTCTGTGGTGTTTAAAGTGTGGAAGACGTACGTCTGGAAGGACAGAGAGGTGAAAAAGAAGACACGCATCATCATGAGAAATGCAGATCACCCTCTCCACACATAATTCCTCCAGACTCGTGTCTCGCAGTCAGATTCCGTCCTCCAAAGGTACACACAGATAGATACAATCGATCTTTTACACCAAGTAATTTGAACACCATTTATTCTAAAGCTGCAATTTGATCTGAACCTTTGGCAATGATCACTTACATTTATTTATTTGAAATAATCCATTTTTTGTAGCTTTTTGTTTTGGATCGCAAACTTTCTGTTGTACAT
>JAWQFJ010017152.1:62500-72500 GCA_034096865.1 Theodoxus fluviatilis
GGAAGAGGAGGAGGTGGGGGAGGAGGGGGAGGAGGAGGAGGAGGAGGAGGAGGAGAGGAGGAGGAGGAGGAGAGGAGGAGGAGGAGGAGGAGGAGGAGGAGGAGGAGAGAGGGAGGAGGGAGGACGGAGGAGGAGGGAGGACGGAGAAGGAGGGAGGAGGAGGGAGGAGGAGGAGTGAGGGAGGAGGAGAGGAGGAGAGGAGGGGGGAGGAGGAGAGGAGGGGAAGGAGGGAGGAGGAGGAGGAGGGAGGAGGAGGGAGGATGGAGAGGAGAGAGGGAGGAGGAGGGAGGAGGAGGGAGGAGGAGAGGGGAGGAGGAGGAGAGAGAGAGGGAGGAGGAGGGAGGAGGAGGAGGAGGAGGGAGGAGGGAGGGAGGAGAGGAGAGAGGGAGGAGGAGGGAGAGGAGAGGAGCGAGGGAGGGAGGAGGAGGGAGATGGAGGAGGAGGAGAGAGATGAGGAGGAGGAGGGAGAGGGAGGAGGAGGAGGTGAGAGGGAGGAGGACGAGAAAGGAGGAGGAGGAGAGGGAGAGGAGGGAGGGAGTGAAGGAGGGGAGGAGGAGGAGGGAGGAGGTAGAGGGAGGGAGGAGGAGGAGGAGGAGGAGGAGGAGGAGGAGGAGGAGGAGGAGAAGGAGGAGGAGGAGGAGGAGGAGGAGGAGGAGGAGGAAGAGGAGGAGGAGGGAGAAGGGAGGAGGGAGGAGGGAAGAGGAGGGAGGAGGGGGGAGGGGGAGGGGGGAGGAGAGAGGAGGGAACAGAACTGAACTGAATAAATATATTGTGTTAAGGCCACGTGCTCATTATACATATCTCTAAATGCAACAGCGCGAAGAGGAGGAGGACTGAACTAAACAAAACAAATGTATTGTGTTAAAGCCACCGGCCCATTGTATGTATTTTTCAATGCAAAATCGCAAAAAAACACGGCACGAACGAAAACGTTTATTAATACTGACGTCCATCATTGGCTAGGACGATTTGTACGAAAACCAGTCAATCACTGGTGTCAACCCACCACACGGCTGATTCCTTGACGAGGTGTGGTGGATTGAGTACCTCCATGACCCAGAGAGCCAGGCCAGGGGGGGTGTCAAAACTTCCACCTCCTTTGGTAGCGTTTCGCATACTGGACGGGTCAAAGGGTAGAGGTCAGACAAATATCAGCCAACTGTCCTCGATTATAAGGGGTATGAGAAGGATCACTCAGACAGAAAAACCATGGGAAGACTGGGCTCGTTAGCCATGGCAGGCAGCCAGTCTAGGGGAGGGACCCCCGATACACGTTCTATGGATGAAGACGGAGATGCAGGACCCCTGTGGTGCCGCCAAACATCTGCATCACGCAATACGCATCATGATGAATTGCGCGCAGTCGACTTCACGATGTGGTGCTCGTCCTCTGGGGTTCCGCCGTGGAGGAAGAGTGCCGGGCCTACAGCCTCGAATGGGCCCACCCTCAGCTACCGGAGGTCACCTCGCCTCTTCTTGGCCGACCAGGAGAAGAGGAGTGAGGGAAAATGCTACTGGTCGAGAGAAGACGTCAATAGAGAGAAACGTCAACATCATGCAGTGGAATGCAGAAGGAGCCTCAAATAAAAAGATTGCTCTTGCAGAAAGACTCCGCCAGGAAGAAATTGATGTCGCCTGCATACAGGAAACCCATCTGAAAGCGACACAGCGTTTCAGTATGCGGGGTTACCAGGTTTTCAGACAGGACAGAGAAGGAAGATCAAAAGGAGGGTTGGCTATTCTAGTCAAGAACTCCATTCCAGCCCAAGAGTTCTGTCAACACCAACAACCAGGCAGAGATCCATGGTGTCAACATCATGATGGAAAATGAAAAGATGACGATTTTCAACGTCTACTGTCCACCTGACCGGGAGCTCTCACTTGACCAAATGGAACTCCCAGAAAGCCAGTGCCTTATCACTGGTGATTTCAACAGTCATTCGGAAGCATGGGGATATGACGAGGCAGATAGAAGAGGAGAAGAGGTGGAAGATTGGCAAGTCGACAACAATCTCCTGCTCCTGAATGCCCCTGAAGACCAATCAACATTCTTCTCGAGACGATGGCTGACAAACACAACACCTGACCTGGCCTTTGCCACCAATGATATTGCCAGGAAGGCAACCAGGACAGTCCTCAGCCAGCTTGGGGGGAGTGACCATAGACCCGTGAAACTCAGCTTGGACCTGAACTTCAAACCACAAGAAGCCAAAACATTCCCAAGATGGAATTACAAGAAGGCCAACTGGGAGCGTTTCGCTGAGAAGGTGGACATGTACACTGGGGAAATCCGACACAAAAGGCAGAACATCAACAAAAATATCAAAACGCTGAACCAGGCTATACTGATAGCTGCCAATGAATCCATCCCACAGGGAGCCAGGAAGAATTATAGGCCTTACTGGACAGAGGAGCTCCAGCAGCTTGAAGACAGTGTGGAAGAGGCAAGAATGAAAGTTCAAGAAGATTCGACAACTCTGAACAACATTAAACTGAAGGCAGCAGCTGCAAAACACAAACAGGTTTTCAACAGGAAAGCTCGCAGAAGCTGGCATGAAAAAAACAGAGCAGCTGAACTTGGACAAAGATGACAACAAACTATGGAAGATGGCCCAAGCTATGAATGACGAGAACAGTAAAAGCTCGCCAATAACACTCACCCATGACCAGGAACTGCTGACTGGAAAGAAAGCAGCCAACTATTTCATGAACCAGTATGCTGAGACATGCCACCTACATGTACCCCTGGAGAAGAGAGCAGAGGTGAGGGCAGCCCAACCGATAAACCAAGAGGCCCAAATGGAACCCTCCATGAATACGCCGTTCAATCTCCAGGAGCTTGAGGATGGACTGTCTGCCCTGAAGCAAAGAAAAGCACCAGGCCCTGACAAGATCACAAATGAAATATTGCTTCATCTTGGCCCAAAATCTAAGAAGAAACTACTGCAGCTCTACAATGAGAGATGGAGAACAGGGACTGCGCCACAGGTGTGGAAGAAAGCCATCATGATAGCAGTGCACAAAAAGGGTAAAGACCGGGCAAAGGCTGAAAGTTACCGTTCTATCAGCCTCACCAGTTGCACAGGGAAGCTGACGGAACGCCTCATCAACACCAGGCTTATGTGGCACTTGGAAGACAAACAGCACATCAGCCCAGAGAAAGCTGACTTCAGATAAAACCGATCCACAGAAGACCAGATCACATATATTGCCCAAGCAGTTGAAGATGCTTTTCAGGACAAGAAGCACACCCTTGCTGTATGGATAGATCTGGAAAAAGCCTTTGATAAGGTATGGAAAGATGGCCTTAAGCTCAAACTACGTCAGTGTGGAGTCGCTGGACGTATGTACAAATAGATCGCCCAATACCTACACAATAGAAAAGCCAGGGCCCAGATCAAACACCACTCCAACAAGAAGAAAGTCCTCAAAGAAGGAGTTCCACAAAGAGGAGTGCTCTCCCCGACACTATTCCTAATGTTCATCAAGGAGATCATCCACAGTATGCCCAAAAACGTTCGAGGTGCCATCTATGCCGATGACCTTGCACTGTGGTGCAGCGAGGAATACATCTCGACGGCAAACTACAGACTCCAGCTAGCTCTTCAGCAGATAGAGGCATGGACCAAGTCATGGCTTGTGAAGATCAATGAGAGAAAGACCACATACACCATCTTCACCCTCTCCACACAAAACCAAAAGGTGAAGCTGAAGGTCAACTCTCATGAGCTTGAGGCTGACGACTCTCCCACATACCTTGGGGTCACCCTAGACCGCAGACTGACATGGAGAAACCAGCTGCACAGGAATGAGGTCAGAGGGAAAATCAGGATGGCCCTAATGAAGAAACTGTCAGGCATGGACTGGGGTGCAGACCAGACCGTACTGAAGAAGCTGTATGTGGGCATGGTCCGTCCCGTTCTGGAGTACGGTATGGCAGCTACAGCAACTGCTGCCAAGTCAAACAGCGACAGGCTGGCCAGACTGCAGAACCAGGCCATGAGAATGATGACAGGAGCCATGCGCAGTACCCCCATTACTGCTCTAGAAGCTGTCACAGGTCTGGAACCCCTTGGTGACAGAAAGAACAACAAGGTGCTGATACAAGCAGCAAAGTTCAAACGCCTCCAAAAGCATCCCATGCATGAAAGAATGAGCATGCCAACAAAAGGGAGGCTCAAAAGATCCAGCTTTATCAACCTGAGCAGGATACTTGAGAGGAGAGACCCTGAGCTGTTGGACCACATGCCAACACCAATACAAACAACATCATCTGTCCCTTCATGGGAAAGACTGAAATTCCCAACCATCAGAGATGACATTCCAGGCATTGGGAAGAAAGGCACACAGCCAGACCACGAGAGGAAGTCATTGACCTTAGAGCTCATCCAATCTACCTACCCTGAAGAACAGTGGACACACGCCTATACGGATGGGTCTGCCGCAGAAGCAACGAGGGATGGAGGAGGAGGCGTGTATATCAGGTACACCGGGTACGAGACCCACATCCCCATAGCAACGGGCAAATACTCCACCAACTTCAGAGCAGAGGCAGAGGCCCTGAGAACGGCAGCGGCCCACTTACTGGATCACCGAGATGCGACACACCAGCACGAGGTCATCTTCACTGATGTTTGTCTGTGCTGAGCGCACTCCAGGACCCTCGCAAGAAGGAACTGAATGAACTTGCAGCCACTCTGTCTGAGCTGGCCGCACAGGTGACACTGACACTCCGATGGATTCCTGCACACTGTGGAAATGAGACGGCTGACAGACTGGCCAGGGAAGGTGGTCAGCTGGACCAGGAAGACAGACAGGTCTCTTATGCAGAAGAGAAGACCATCATCAAGGCTCTGTGTCAGAAAATGTGGCGCCAGCAACATCCGAACTACAACCAATATTACAGCTATCACTTTCTGAACAGACCTGTCCAAGTCATTCTGTTCAGACACCGAACAGGACACAACAAATTGCCGGCACATAAAATTATGTTCCACAAATTCAAAGTCGGTCAGACAGACAGATGTTCTTGCGACACTGCCTCAATGACCGGTGAACACCTTCTCCAAGACTGCCCCCACCATGATGCCCTCAGAAGAGCCACGTGGCCAGACCCAACCCCAGTGAGGAGCAAACTCTATGGCAACCTGGAGGAGCTGCGAAGAACAGCTGCATTTGTGCGGGCGACTGGCGCAATCATCTAGCGATCAACAAGAAGAAGAAGACTGTTGTCAACGCCACAGGAAGTCACTTTTCCGTGCAGTCCGTGAGAGCAGTTGGCCGTTGCGCAGTCAAAGCGCTTGCAAGCGCTGGACGGGAGCAGCGCTTGCGCCGCTCAACCGCTTCGCTAAATTTCCCGCTCATCACCGCTTGCAAGCGCTGACGAGATTCCCACTCATCACCGCTTGCAAGCGGTGATGAGCGGGAAATTTAGCGAAGCGTTTGAGCGGCGCAAGCGCTGCTCCCGTCCAGCGCTTGCAAGCGCTTTGACTGCGCAACTCGATGCGGCAGTCGCGGCGGCGGCCTGCCTGCTTCTCTGGCAACCCTGTCACGCTGGAAAACAGCTGATGAAGGACAGCTTGGATGACCGCTGATTCCGCGGGCGTCAGTTGAGGATGGGTATAGGATGGACTTGTGTAGTGGTTCTTGCACGCGATCAGCTAGATGACGACAGGGGGGGGATGAAGTGGGATGAGTTGCTTTTTCGTAGTTGCCAGACTCTGAGATTTCGCGTGTCGGAGCAGCAGCGAGACCACTTATCTATCATCATCTCGTCCAGTGTTTTTCCAAGGCAGCTTTGAAATTCTCAAAACCTTCCAGAGTAGCCTCCTTGTTAGGTGATGGCGTTGAAGTGCTGGCGGCTGAGATACTCTGAGGGCAAAACGAAGCTTGAGCGGAAGCATCTGGGATGTTGCATGCGGCTTCTTCTACCTTGCCAGTGGTGTAACTTGAGGGGTCGAAGGTCAAAGCTTTCGTAGTGTCATAGCTTGCTTCGGCACTGGCACGGGATTCTCGTGCAACATCAGATGCAACGACAGAAGAAATTTGCGACTCAAGCGGAAATCAAAACATAACAAATTACAATTCTGTTTCTGCTCAACCCTTCTTCGGTGATTTTCCGCCAGCTTTTGATCTCGTCACCTCTTAGCAGCCCTGTGTTCAAGACGACCTACCGTTCGCCGACCGGTAGCCGAGCCATCAATGTGCTCTCTTGAAGACTCGTTATGACCAAACGGTAGCCAAGATGGCTTCCGCGATGTCTTCTCATCGTCGCGGATTCCGCTTCTCAACCAAATGAGTAAACCAGCAGATGCAGACTGCTCGTTCCTTGTGGAAGCTGATAAAATACGTTAAGCTGTAGCTGTGCATGAAAGCTCGGCATCGATCGAATCGAAATTTGTGTCAAAACGACAGTGCTGACTTTGTGTGAGCAAGAATATTTCGATGCTCACTTTAAGGGAGGTTACACAACAAACTAAGGGCTAATGTAAGATATATAAGAGTTGCTTCCCTTTAAATTCTTTCGCCATATGTCATGGAAATGTTTGCTCACATCTTGCCCGGTAATTATTTCAGAGCGGTTATTCTTCAAACAAAGAAAATACAATATCAGCCTAACTTTTTGTAACGTCTCGCATAGGCTGGGTAATAATCACAGGTCGAAATGCGTGCCACAGCGTATATTTGTAATGGCGACTTTCTTCCTTTCCCCGAAGGCAGCCATTTTGGTTATACAGGCGCAACGGCGTTCCGGCGCGGTATCTACCGGTCGATACCGGTAGACCTCTTGAATGCACGGCCGGTGTTTTCAACTACCGTCGAAACGACCGACAGTCAGGTTTCATGCATTGCAGAATGTGACGTTTAGTTGGCAACTGCCGTTCAGTTGGCAACTAAAACTGTTGTCGGCTTTCCTGCATCAGAAGCCGCCCGTGGTACTTGCAAACAACGGCCGACCATCACTTTGCCTGAATCTTAGGACAACAACGATGTTTCCTCGTTCCCCATCCACCTTCCATGAAGTAAATCTGTTCCTGCGAGTACAGATAGTAACTGCATCCAAGTTTCAGATAACATATCCTAAGGTAAGGTTCCAAATATACAGCAGTCTTAAACATTGTGTAGGTGAGAAATCGGGGACTACCTGCGATCTTTTCCATCCAGTTAACTTTAAATTTGTCGATCATTCTTTCTCTCAAATTGAGTAAAAATGTTTTCGAATCTCGGACACACTCCTGAGACCATATTTCATCAAAACCATAAGTGACCAAAGTGTCTCTTATCTTACTCAACCAATGTGCACCATCTCTTTGTAACATCATCTCATACACTTTACGATGATACACAGATAGACAGACTGACACACACACAAAAACACACACACACTCAGACAAACAAACAAACATAAACACACACAGACAGCTAGACAGACACACACAGACAAACAAACAAACACACAGGCAGACAGACGACAGACAGACAGACAGACAGACAGACAGACAGACAGACAGACAGACAGACAGACAGACAGACAGACAGACAGACAGACAGACAGACAGACAGACAGACAGACAGACAGACAGACAGACAGACAGACAGACAGACAGACAGACAGACAGACAGACGGACGGACGGACAATTACAAACAGACAGACAGACAGACTAACAAAGAGACAGACAGACAAACAAAGAGACGGAAAGACAGACAAAACAGAGACATACAGACAGACAAAGAGACAGACAGACAGACAGACAGACAGACAGACAGACAAACAGGCAGGCAGACAGACAGACAGACAGGCAGGCAGGCGGGCAGGCATGCAGACAGACAAAGAGACAAAGACGCAGGCAGGCAGGCATGCAGACAGACAAAGAGACAAAGACGCAGGCAGGCAGGCAGGCAGGCAGGCAGGCGGGCAGGCATGCAGACAGACAAAGAGACAAAGACGCAGGCAGGCAGGCAGGCATGCAGACAGACAAAGAGACAAAGACGCAGGCAGGCAGGCAGGCAGGCAGGCATGCATGCAGACAGACAA
Source organism: Theodoxus fluviatilis (assembly GCA_034096865.1). Lineage (NCBI taxonomy): Eukaryota > Metazoa > Mollusca > Gastropoda > Cycloneritida > Neritidae > Theodoxus > Theodoxus fluviatilis. The sequence continues at coordinate 70,537 of JAWQFJ010017152.1, forward strand.
AGAGACAAAGACGCAGGCAGGCAGGCAGGGAGGAAGACAGGCAGACAGACAGGCAGAAAGACAGGCAGACAGGCAGGCAAGAAGACAGGCAGACAGACAGGCAGGAATATGGACAAATGGGCGGACGAAGAATGAAACTCAGGAGACAAGGAAACGCGTCTGCGCACATATGCGCCCACGCATACACGAAGGAGCACACTACCACAAGACAGTAGGTAAAGACTGAATGGCGCCCCAGAATTTTACACTCGGACACTCGCCTCAGCGAGTTGGTGGAGGCGCATCGTCGCAAGTCCGAAGGAAGGCGCGGCGCAGGATCCACGGGGTTGAGAGACGTGGGCAGTTCTGGGTACCAGCTTCCAAACGTGGCCAAGTACCTGTCCATCATAAAGTCTCTATCATCATCAGCTGGTACCCTCCTTTTTCTAAACCAATACCATCGGGTCTCAATTCAAGTAACATCAGAGCACACACACACACACACACACACACACACACACACACACACAAACACACACGCACAAACAAACCCAATGTTCAACCCCTATCCCATATTATGAGGTTTGCCTTACGTAGCCTACAAAGGTTGATAGGTCATTCAGCAAATATCATCTCACAGCTTCCTTGGACTCAACATTGCACGAGATGACCTGGCATACAAACCCTAAATGTGACCCTCCACTACAAAATGAGGAAGAAGCCACCTAACCTCATTTCGATATGCCGGCCAACTACAGTGAGAGGGGTAATGACAGTCACATTTGATATTTCTTTTAGAAGTGCATTCTCCGTCTATTTGTTTATACCAGAACATCCTTTTTGTGTGAAATCCCTTCTTCTTCTGTTTTGGCTTGTTGTGCAAAATTCGGACTTTATCCTATCGAAACAGGAGTAAAAATATCGTCGAGAAATTACGACGTAGTCCGCGTATGAATGATAAACTGTGAACAGATGAGCCTTGTGTTGCATATTTATAGAGTGTATTCTCCCAGCCCATCTTTTCTGACCTCTTTCCACTGTTAGCCGTCCATCAAGTCAGCCGATATACCCAATTTCAAAATAGTCATCACGATGACCATTCTGTGAACACGAGTCAGTAGTGACTCTGGCACAGTTCGCAATGAATAAGTAATAGACTTGACCCGTCGCATTACAGCATTGCGCCAAAAATAGATCGTTCTGACACTATTTTTTCTCCACTTTTTACAGAAATCATTTAGATGTCAAAACTTGTTTCCATTTCAACACAAACATTAAATTTTATCGAGAAAAAAAACCGCTTGTCTATTGCCTCAACAAAAGTAAGTTATGAGTTTTGCGCGAAATGGTCTTAGAACTACTTTAACGGCTTATGTCAGGGAGCAGATCGGCTATCCCACAAGCCTCTCAAGTGGCCCTCATTTGAATTTTTCGGACGAAATCCTTCCATCACGTGATGTCAACTGTGCTAGAGACTGTTTACGCCGGCAGCCGAAGTCTCTAGTGGACTAGAATGCATGATGACAACACTATGCTGCATGAAAAGTACTGCCTACAGTTTGCGGCCCTTTTCCTCACATACTCACAGCAGTGGGTATCAGTCATCAGTGCCTCATGACTTCGTCACTAATCCTCCTATTTTCAAAATATTTGCATCATTAGAAAGGACAAGAAGGGCAAAGCCCATTGGACTCACATGCTTGACCTTGACCTTTACATAACATTGACCTTTACATGACCTGGAACTTCAGGTGACCTTCAAGGTCAAGATCAAACAACTAAACCTAACAATGACATCATACACTAAGAACTGCTTTACACATTTTTCCTACCAAAATACATGTGACCTTGACCCAAGGTCAAGGTCATCCAAGGTCATGCAACACAAAGCTGTTAATTCAAGACATAGGAAGCACAATGGTGCTTATTGGCACTTTCTACCATGAGATATGGTCACTTTTAGTGGTTCACTACCTCATTTTGGT
>JAWQFJ010017152.1:77500-82500 GCA_034096865.1 Theodoxus fluviatilis
CCCAAGGACAGGAAGGGGAACATGAGTTTGTTCCTTTCCTTCCGCAGTTCGCACTGCTTGGCACTGGAGGGCGACCCTGTGGCGTAGTCCGCGATGTCCCACACCTGCAAATGTCGTCTTTCATCAAACGTTTTCGACTTCCCGAGATTAAACAACTCCATTACAAAAATAATCAGACAGAAAATGAAGATAAATAAACTATTACACGTATACAAGAACGTGTTTCTGGGTATTGTCTTCAACCTCGTTAATGTTGAAATATATCTTTCGCGTGTATCAGTTACTTTTCTGGGCCTAAAAAGTTACCGTTGTTGTAAGATATAAAAATGACATTTTTGAAAATATATCTTCTACACCTCATCATTGAGAAATAATAAATTCGTTGTAACACTCAATCTTTACAACCGATTCCGATTCAACATGAAGACAAAAAGGGACGTAACCATTTTATACTTATCAGTAAGCCTTACAGATTTACTGCCCTTTGCAATCAAACCTCATTGAGTTTCAGGAGCCATCGTTGATGAGCTTTTGACATTTGCATGTCTAGACTACGTTGAGTGGGTGCCATGTGGCAAAGTGGTTGCAATTATAACGTCCCCGAAAATGGGAAAGTTTATTAAGTGTTTACTCGGTTATAACTATATACGTAATAGTTAAATAAGCTCTATTTGTTCGACAAGGCTATTGAATCGCGCATGTGTTTGTAAGCGTGCATGCATGATTGCGTGTATTCGCGCTTGCACGTGAGCGTCCTACGTGTGTACGCATGATAGTGTGTGCATGTGTTTTTGTGTGTGTATGTGTATATGTGTATGTATGTACACGTGTTTCCGTGTGTGTGTGTGTGTGTGTGTGTGTGTGTGTGCGTGCGTGTGTGTGCATGTGTGTGTGCGTGTGCGTGTGCGTGTGTGCGCATGTGCGTGTGTGTGTGTGTGAGTGTGTGTGTGTGTGCGTTTGCGTGTGTGCATGTGTGTGCGTGTGTGTGTGTGTGTGCGCGTGCGTGTGTGTATGCACATGTGTTTCCATATGTATGTATACGTATGTTTGTGTGAGTAAGTATATGTGTGAGTGTGTGGGAAGTGAACTACTGGCGCCGCTCGATGCCCGTCTCGTCAACTGGAACCTCTGTCTGCGGAGCTTTCGGGGCCTGCTCCAGTAGCTCGGCCAGGGGCCTGCTCCAGTAGCTCAGCCAGGGGCCTGCTCCAGTAGCTCAGCCAGGGGCCTGCTCCAGTAGCTCAGCCAGGGACCTGCTCCAGTGGCTCAGCCTGGGGCCTGCTCCAGTAGCTCAGCCAGGGGCCTGCTCCAGTAGCTCAGCCAGGGACCTGCTCCAGTAGCTCAGCCAGGGACCTGCTCCAGTAGCTCAGCCAGGGACCTGCTCCAGTAGCTCAGCCAGGGACCTGCTCCAGTAGCTCAGCCAGGGGCCTGCTCCAGTAGCTCAGCCAGGGACCTGCTCCAGTAGCTCAGCCAGGGGCCTGCTTCAGAAGCTAAGCCAGGGGCCTGCTTCAGTAGCTCAGCCAGGGGCCTGCTCCAGTAGCTCAGCCAGGGGCGGCCTCAAGCAGCAACCATTTCGGCCACCGGGGGCATCGGATAGTGAGTCAATCGTGCGTGTAGATGTATGTGTATAGTGCTATGTGCGTATGTGCATGTGCGAGACTGGGAGGGGACTCCTCTGGAAGCAAGCAGGTCACCGTGGCGGGACTGACCTTGACGTAGCCCAGAGTGTCGCACGTGATGAGGTAGGTGTCGTTCTCTGTGAGGGCCATGCAGCTGACGGACTCTTGGGCCACCATGGGGGCATTGAACTGTGCTATCAGTCCCCCAGCTATGGACCAGGCACGGACCCAGCCTCCTGCCCCCCCTGTGAAGAAGGTGGCTGTAGCCAGAAGTAAAGGAATGAATGAATGGTGAATGGGTGATTGAGTGATCGAGTAAACGAATGAATGATTGAACGAATTAGTACATTGCTTAGGGAGTGAGTGAGAGTAATTGAATGAGTAAATGCATGAAAAAACGAATGCATGAATGAATTAATGAAGAATAAATGAATGAGTGGGAAAATACATGTAAGAATGAATGAATAAACGAGTGAAAATGAAGGAATATAAAATGTATGAAATATGTATCAGTGAATGGACGGATGAATAAAACTATGAACAATAAATAAGGCTTAATGGCCTATGATCTTTTCGGGGCTATGTAAGTCCACTGACTCCAAAATCACTAGAGCAAGAAGGAAAATATCATGCTCCAATCCAAACAAGTTATCATTAACGCGGAAAAACTAAAATGTCATCAATCTTGAAGTATCATGAAATTTCTCTATTTTCAAAACACGTGACACCGCCTGAATGTCTTCCACGAGCAGAAAGTGTCTGGGTAGGCGAAATGAAACATTCAACATCTGTCAAGAAGTTCTCACTGTCAAAATACGCTAGAAACGTCTCTGTCAAACATACAATGGAGACAGATATTAGGTAGTCATTTATCTTTGGAAGGAAACCGTCAGCATTCCAGTTCAATAGTTTGAGCATACTTCTGCTGTCTCGGCTGTTGTCTTGGGCGGTGGCTGAAGTAGAGAAACCTGGACCTCGGCCCTTGTCCTATCTCGTCTGCGTTGTTGTCGTCTTGATCTGCGCAGACCTCGATCGACTGGTGTTGCCCGTTTCCTCTTGTCGCTTGGGCTTGGTGTGGAACTGCCCGCCTTTGAAGAATCCAGTCTTCCCTTCCATCCTTGCCTGCTATCATGTCTGGTTGTTGCGGAGTCAGGTCGCTGCTAACTTCAATCTTCTTCGTCCTGAAGTTTTCCCTGGCTTTCACGATGGTAAGTTTGTCGCTTGTCTGCAGCAGCTGCACCAGCACGGGTCTCACTTTACCGAAGGTCTTTCTACCCACACATTGTATACGTTCTAAACTGCGTTTGTCCAGAGGTCCCGGTACCACCATGTTGACAGTCTCTACAACTTTTCCCTCGCAGTCTTCCATATTTTCAGTTTCACCTTTCGTGATGCCATTGATCAAAATGTGTTTTTTTCTCTTTCTTGTTCCTCTATTTGTCTTTCTGCACCGACCAATTTCTGACAGGTATCTAAACAGAGTATTACAGTGTTAGTCTACTATCACGAAATCTTGTTCTGCCAACTTTGACTCCATCGCCGTAACTTCTTAGCTGATTTTGTTCACACTTTCTATCAGTATACCTAGTTTGTCGTTTATGACGGATATCTGCACAGCTAGATCTGTCTTCATGTCACCGTTGATGACATTTCTCATATCTTTAAGTCTTGTTATCATTTTTTTCGCTGCCCATACAAGGCCCAGGGTTTCTTTCAACTGTTCCGTTGAGAAGCAGTAGCGATAACAAGTCACGGTCGTAACCATTAATGGTACACCCTGATAGAGCTTTTGTCAGGTTTAGCGGCACGAGGACCTCGCTCCCAGTCATGGCTTGGCAGATCCGATCATGCAGCTCGATTAGAGCATGCAGTAGCACACATTCAGCCCAACCAGGCAACTGCATGCCAGGCATGCAGTCATTAGAGACATCGTCAGCAAAAAGCTCACACCAAGGTGCATGCACATTTGAATTTGCGGACTTGACCAGATTCCTGTTTCTGCAAGATTTCCTCGTGCTATGTGCGCTGCATGCAAGCCGACGCGAAGTCGAAATGCCTCAACGTCCACGCCCATGATGAACTGCACTGAACAGATCTCAGCTCACCTACTGTACTGGCATTCTACGCTAAATTCCTACAGACGCCACACCTCTCAAGAAGCAGCAGAATTAGCACCACAACTTCGTCAGCAGGCACTACTACCTTGCAGATCGACGAGCTCTCTGGAACACGTCCTTAAAGGTCGACGTTTAGGAAAGGGAGAGAGAGAAAGAGAGAGAGAGAGAGAGAGAGAGAGAGAGAGAGAGAGAGAGAGAGAGAAAGAGAGAGAGAGAGAGGCAGGCGAAAGATTGAAAACTGGTAGAGAGAGAGAGAGAGAGAGAGAGAGAGAGATTGACTGATTGATTGATTTATTTGTTTATTGATAAGCCGACAGTCATTTCAACTATCAAAAAACTTTTTTCTTCTAATTAACAGAATCTCGTCAACTGTACGTGCACGAGATCGTGTTGTACATGGATTAATGGGTAGAGTTTGCATGGCAAATTAACTTATTTACCTATAACGTGATTAAACAATATTTACATGAACATGGTACAGATTCATGTCGAACTCGTGGGATTAATCGTTTCTTTCTCTCGTAAATGAAATCCATAGTAAATAAACATCGATACACTTCTTGTCACAATGACGTTTCTTCCTTTAACTAAGATGTCGGTTCCTCTTCTCTCTTTCATTGAGGTATCTTGACAGATTTTTCTTTCTTAACGTATCATAGTGTTTACAATGTACAAGGAAATGTTCTTCGTCTTCTAAAGAATAACAAAATGGACACTTTTTTCATACTTTCATTGTGCGTATAATGTTGGTTGTTTTTTTAATCGTACAGGCAATGTCTGAGGCGAATGAAACTATCTCAAAATGTTTTAATAGTAATAAAATAAACATACCTTTCTAGATTAGGTGTCTGCTTGAAAGAAGAGTACCGTGCAAATATCTCGCTTTGGTGGTTTTTTCAACCCTGCTCGGACGATGACAGTCTTGCAGCCGTAGTTTAAGAATTTTAAGAAATAGTGTGCTGTTTGTTACACCCCTGTTCCTCCATACATACGCAAAATCGAATTGGACAAAGTATTCTTGACTAAACTTGCATCGTTTCTGTCATTGGGGATTCTGGAGTTTTGCAGCATTTCGTAGGCTTGCCTAGGAAGTCTGTGGTTTGGCATTGCACATTGTCAGAGCCAATATTTGATAACTGTTATGGTGGTACTACTTGATAGCAGGTGTCTGCCTAGCTCCCCGATTAACAGATGGTTGGGAGTTCTCAGCGTTTTAGAGAACCTTCCATATCTGGTAATGATCAACGGAATCAAAATCTTTTTGTAA
>JAWQFJ010017152.1:90000-120367 GCA_034096865.1 Theodoxus fluviatilis
GTCCAAGAGGGTCGGTGGGATCTCATGACAATGTAAGGATTCCTGTCATGGCGTTTGCCACGACAGGAGCAGGAAAAGACGCTGTGGCTCTACTTGATGCCGCATTTAGGTATCAGTGGATGGATTAAAGTGCTCACGTGCGACTCAATAATTTTACATTAAAAGACGGCTTCGAAGGTATTTCCTTCCAAGGTTCATTTGATTGCAAAAGTTGTGTTCTCTGTTGGATTTCGGAAAAAAGAGGTAGAACAAGTACATGTACAATGTTCATGTGTGAATCCTCAGCTTTGGAGAAAGTGAAAGAGGTGTGCTGAGTATTACCTTTCCACGGGAGAGGCATTTTGCGAAGTTTGGTATTTCGCTTGATAATCACTCTGTGAGATGGGGTGAGAATTGACCCACAGCTTGATAACCACTCTGTGAGATGGGGTGAGAATTGACCCACCGCTTGATAACCACTCTGTGAGATGGGGTGGGAATTGACCCACCGCGTCTCCCATTGCATTTCGTGAGAGGCGAAACACTGAGGTCATCGCGATTTGGCTTTTCTTCTTCTTACCAACTCAGGCGATTTTTGCGATCAATTGTCTTAAATAGCATATAAAGCGTGATAGGCCTACAACTCCATCCGTCCATCCACTTCATAACCACAGGCTGAACGAAATGGAAATGTTCAATGTGGCACGAAGCGCTACGCTCCATCTATTAACTCAGGTCGCATGAAACAAAACCCTTGTTCCTTATACTCGAACTAAGAAAACCATATCGAGCTGCTGCAATATTGTGTGTCATCAGGTTTTCTTTTCGAGATTTACGTTACAAAGAGGGACTATTCCGACGAATCCATATTACTCTGCAATATTTTCGTTTTCCAAGTTCAATCCTTCAGTCCAGATAAGCAAGTTTCTTTGTAAAGAACATTTCACCAGGAGAACTTTTTCATGAAATTCGCAGCCAGAGCTTCTGATGCCGGCGGTCGAAGAGCGCAGAACGTTTAAAGTGTTGAAACTTACGCAAGGAGAGAAGCTTGTTGGATTGGGACACTGGCTACTCAAGGTGGGACATTCTCAGTGAAGCTCACCTTGAATTCTCTCAACATAAGTCCAACGTTGAAGTTCCACATCTTCATGCAACCCAGCCTGTCCCCGGTGATCAGACGGCGTTGAGAGTAGTCAAATGTCATGGCCGTGACCTCCACCGGGATCTGGTCAAGGACAAACAATACCCCAGTGATCATGTAGCATTGCCTCTCAAGATGCATCTTAATGTAATTCCTGAGCGGCCCACATATCCTTGCACTATGCAATGACTATTCCTTCCATGGTGCTGATGAACAGCCATCTTTTCTCCATTGATTGTTATGTGTTGATCTGCCAGGTGGCTACTGTCTTTATTAATATGCATTAATGTATGTATGTATAATGTATTTATATTGCGCGCACTTCCAGCCCAAAGGCTGCTCAGTGGCGCATGCACACACTCAAAAAATGTCACGAATTTTCCATAGTTCGAGGATGTCTCTAGTAGGGGTCGACTAGGATCCCCTAGTCGGCAAGACGAGCTTGGCGGAAAAGGCACGTCTTGAGGCTTCCTCTGAAATTCTTCTGCTTTGGCTCCTGACGCAACGCCTCTGGCAGTTGATTCCATAGGACTGGTGCAGCAGAGCGGAAAGTTCGATCCCCCGACGAAGACCTTGTCGGTGGCACCCTGAGAAGATGAGAAGCACCAGACCTCAGATTTCTAGGGGGGCAGTGTCGGGAGAACAGCTGCTGCAGGTACAATGGGGCGGTAGGAATGGTCTGGCAGCACTCGAAGGTTTTAGTGAGGATCTTGAAGGCTATAAGTCTTGGTGGAGAAAGCGTCTTTTGCAGAAAACCACGTAACCATTGTTAATTGGTTGGAACCGCTTTAAAACCACAATGCCCTTTTACAATAAAAATAATTTGTTACGTCCGTCGGAAACGTGCCATAAAAGGCAAACACAGTATTCGGAACCAAATATTGATCTTATTCTTTTCACTTTTCTGCGAGCTTTGCAGTGATCCCTATGAGGCATCAACATCCGCATGCGTCGTCCTTCCCGATACTCAGGTCTGTGGTTTTCAACCTCCCATTACATAACCCATCTCAATCGTAACGGCAGTCTCTGATCAGTTTTTAAGTATGCGTCGAAATCAAACGCGGGTACGGCAGTAAGAAGGTCGCCTTGTATAATGACAAAAATGGCAACGCCAATTTTCGAATAATGAGTCTACGTCAGTTATAAAACATATAACGAGGCTATTCAGGACGGAAATAAAATATCAAAAAAGTTTCTTGTAACAATGCTTTACACGACTTCAAGGTGATGAGTATTTTCATACAAAACTTCATAGCATGTGTACGAAAAACAAGAGAAAAATAATTTATTAACTCATCCTAAAATAAACGATGACAGTCATGGCATAAACGTTCATGATTAAAATGAAGTAATAAAATGTCACCTTCAGCAAACAGAAAATGGAGAAGGAAATGATGATAATGATGATGATGACGATGATGATGATGATGATGATGATGATGATGATGATGATGATGATGATGATGATGATGATGATGATGATGATGATGATGATGATGATGATGCTGATGATGATGATGCTGATGATGATGATGATGATGATGATGATGATGATGATGATGATGATGATGATGATGGGGAGAAAATGGTAAAACAATGATTGAAATACAGTCCATGAAATAAATCTAATGTAATACCACCTTGGACAACATTTGCATTGTTAAAACAAACATTCCATAACACGTGCAGTATGAAATAATCATAACACCTTCTTAAAATTTTGCACTAAATTAAAATAAATTACAGAACACCGTTAATTGCCTGTATGGTAAGAAAAGCCTGTAGATACTTACATCGAGTGTGCACTAACACTACCTTCACTGAATCTACGCATACTTTTGTCAGCAAGCTGTGCTAACTCTCCTGAGGCACCGGAAGTTACGCAGATAGCTGCGCATTTTTGACAGTTGAGAGAGACATTTTAGAACAAAAACGGCAAGATATTGTACCATTTACCAGTTTACTACGTAGAATAGAATCCCACGTGGCAAGAAGCCTAATAGAAAGCATTATCTTGTCACGAGAGATTTAAGATATATGCTTCATTTTGTCGGTGTTTGCACCTGGCTCTCGAGTGTTCAATGCAAACCAATGGTTTTTGAATGAATGTTGAAGTGCGGGTATATCTATTGCAAAGACATTAGGACTCAGTGCATCATCGTCTAATAGTCATTGAGGTCCTTTGCTCTGCAAAGATGACGTCAGTGGCGTCTCATGTGTGTCCTCAGGCCGAACTCCGATGCGCAGGGACGTCCACACACGGGGCAGGCCGCTGCAGCGGGAGTAGGGCCTTCTGTTTGTATTTTATGGCCTGGCGTTTCCTGTCGAGGCTGGCCAGGCACTCTGCTTCGAAGGCCTTGGTGTCTTTGTAGACTAGCTGTCACTGTGGTCAGCAGCCAGGGCCTCCCACTCAATCGTTGGGATGTTGCAGGACCGCAGTTTATTTTTGTGTGCGTCTTTGTAGCGTCTGATTGGACCCCTTGGTGACGTGTGCCGCGTGTCAGCTCATCACAGAAAATCCGTTTCGGCAGGCGGCTATCGTCCAGTCGCATGACGTGGCCAGTCCACCTCAGCTGGGTTTGCATGAGCACAGCCTCAGTTCCTTGCAGCTTGGGGCGTCTGAGAACGTCCTGGTTTGTCACCCTGTCTTTTTAACTAATGGTCAGGATCTTACGGAGGCAGCGGTGGTGAAACGGGTCAAGCCGTTTGATGTGCCTGCGGTAGCAAGTCCATGTTTCACAATCGTACAGCAGGAATGTGAGGACATCGGCTCTATAGACAGCTGTTTCTGTTTGAATGGCGATGTCCCGCTCCCGCCAGGCTCTGGTCCAGAGTCGCCCAAAGGAGTTTCTTGCCTTGGCCAGTCGGCAGCGATCTCTTCGTCGAGGCTGCCACCTGATGAGAGGCGACCGCCGAGGCAAGTGAATGCCTTGACGTTTTTGAGGGCTATTTGTCTATCTTGATGGTGGGATGTGGGTTTGTTGCCCCCGGGAAGGGTTGCATCATGATCTCTGTTCTTTATATGCTGATGGTTAGGCCAAAGGCTTTGGTGGTGACGGCGAAGGAGTCAGTGTTATGAATGGAATGTGCCGAATGGTGTATGCACGTGATTTTGTTTTGACTGATTACTTTTAGCATGAGTTGGTGACGTAGTGACTGAGGAGTGTTCATGTGTGAGCGGATGATCCGATTGATTGTATATTTGCCGAGTTAAAGCGGTGTACGACACTTGAGCGAATGAACCCAAGGGATAAGGGTGTGGTGATTTTATCCGTTATCATTCTACATTGGAAATACCGCGGATGTATGATGATTGATAGTGAAGGAACGGATGTGTTAGTTTGCGTTGTTTTCAGGGTCTTCGTCATGGTAACGAGTCGGTGAAACCCGAACGGAGGCTCGGAGCTCTACTGGCTCTACTGGTGTGGAGACTGTCGGCGGGGGCCGCTTGACCACGGGTAGACAGATTGTTGGCGGGGACCGCACGTTAACTCCTGTGAGCCCGGGTATGGGCCGGGGCTGTTGAGTGATTGCGGCGAATACACTCGTTTATATATCTGTGCTGGTGCTTGTGTTGGTTTTTTTTCTTGTTTATTTTCATTGTGCGGGCTAGGCTAACCCGAGGCCCAGTTAGCCGGTCCGTAACAGTCAGCAAGCTTTTGGAGGTCGGATTCCGTGTGCTCGGCCAGTGCGCAATCATCTGCAAACAGAAGATTACAAACGAGAGCATGTCGTACTTTTGTGCGTGCCTTAACCCGCCTCAGGCCAAAAAAGCGGCCATCTGTTCTATATCAGATGTTGACTCCTGCATCTGTCTGTGAAAGTGCGGCTGAAAGCATTTCGGCAAAGAGGAGGCTGAAGAGCGAAGGTGCAAGGACATATCCTTGCTTGACGCCGTTTGTGACCCGGAACGGCTCCAATATATCGCCGAATTCGATCACTCGAGCTATCATGCCGTCCTGCAGGGAGCGTACCAGCTTAACAAATTAGGAAGAGCAGCCCAGCTTGGAGAGAATGACCCGAAGGCCAGGTCGACTGACTGTATCAAATGCCTGCGTGAGATCAATGAAGGGCAGGTAGAGGTCTTGGCGCTGCTCAAGGCATTTCTCTTGAAGTTGACGAATCGCATATGTCATGTCTACCATACCTCTGTTATGTCTGAAGCCGCAGTGACTCTTTGGAACCATGTTGTCCATTAGGTTTTGTGTTAGCCTGTCGAGGAAGATGCAGGCAAGCAGCTTGCCTGCGATGCTCAGGAGGGAGATACCTCTGTGATTGTCGCACACAACCTTATCACCTTTGATTTTATACAGATGGAGGATGCTTGCGTCTTTATAGTCCTGTGGCACCATCTCTTTCTCCCAGAAGAGTAAAAACCGGCGTGTCAGCTGTTCGTAGAGGGCCTGTCCTACCGCCTTGAAGATTTCCGGTGGAATGCCATCAGTGCCTGGAGCCTTGCCCATCTGCATTTCTGAGACTGCCTTCACCACCTCCACAAGAGTTGGGGAGGCGTCCAGGGCAGATATGAGGGGTCGTTGGGGAACGTATACAGGCGCCTGTGGGTCCACGTCTGAGGTCCTGTTGAGGAGTTCGCTGAAGTGAGCTGTCCAGTGCGTCAGAATGTCATTTTTATCAGACAACAAGGTGCCGTCTGGTGCGCTGACTGCTCTCATGGTGCTGGCTGGAGGCCCCTAGATAGACTTGAGGCCATTGTAGAAAAGCTTGGTGGCGTGGTGGTCATCATAGCCCTGGAGTTCCTACGCTTTAGCAGCCCACCACGCGACCTTCATCCGTCTCGCCTGTGTCTGCACCTCCCACCGCAGCTTATTGAAGCGCATATGCTTGGAGGCACTCTCTTTGTGTCTCAGCCAGCTCTCTGTGTAGATCTTTTTTCATTGAGAACCTTATGAATTTCAGAGCTGTCATCAAACCAATGTTGATGTTTCCTGTTTGGTTGACCAAGAAGGACCTTAGCAGTGTTGTAGACCGTGTCCCTGAAGGAAGCCCATGCAGCCTCCGGGTCAGAGCCATTTGGTTACGCAGCACACAGGTCGTCAGACAAGGCCTTGCTGAAGGTCTCTTGTACGAGTGGATCACTGAGCTTCCTCGCATCCAGCTTTCGCTTGATGCTGTCAGCCTGTCTGCGGTGCTTGCGCGCCAGTTGAAAGGCAGCTCTGCAGCGGAGCAAAACATGATCAGACCATCAATCCGCTCCCCTTAAGGTCCTTGTGTTGTGAATGTCTTTCAAGTCCCGACGCCTGGTGATGATGTAATCTATCAGGTGCCAGTTTCCTGAGCGGGGGTGCTTCCACGTGACCTTGTGGATGTCCGGCTGATAGAAAATCGTGTTGGTGATGGTGAGTCCCTTTTCCGAACAAAGTGTGCGGAGCAGCTCTCTGTTGGAGTTCATTTTCCCCACGCCATGAATTCCGATGACAGACGGTCACGCGTTTGGGCCGTTGTCGATCCGTTTAATAATACTTAAGCGCAGACAACACCGATGAATGGTGTCATTTAAGTCTTCAGAAACAGATATCAATTTCTTATTATTAGTAGCGGGAGTACACACCATTCCTTTGCAATATTACAATGCTTACAATATCTAGTATTGGGTGCTTACATCTTCACTGTATCTACGTCTGCTGTGGATGTCGTAAAACTTCATGAATTTCTCCCCAGTTTCAAAATTCCACAGCTTCAGAACAGCTCCCTCACAGCAGCTGAGCACGATCTGAAAAAGGAAATTCTGGCCTTTAAGGCACTCACAGAAGTGAATATAATGTTTCGTAACTGATTCCTAAATTTTCGGGTCGCATTTTATAACTGATTCCTATGTTTGATGTCCGCCCAGAGGAAATTTCTGGCAATAATGGCAAACAGGAATAACTACATAGCCTAATTCATTTACGAGATCGCTATTAGTCAAAAGAGTGATAGTGATGATGTCAAATCAGTATTCGGATGCTCGTGACTCCTTTCTCTGTCTCTCTTTCTCACTCTCTTTCTCTCTCTCTCTTTCTCTCTCTCTCTCTCTCTCTCTCTCGCTCTCTCGCTCTCTCTCGCTCTCTCGCTCTCTCTCGCTCTCTCTCTCTCTCTCTCTCTCTCCCTCTCTCCCCTCTATCTCCACACCTCTCTCTCTCTCGTTCGTTCTCACTCTCACTCTAGGTGCACACCGTCGAGAGAGGACGCACGCGGAGTAGCTTCGGCACTTTGTGTTATATCATCGGTGTTGTGACTACACAGTTATTCAAAGAACTCTTTCTGCAATTTGCACATTGCAATTTGCACAGAGTTGGCTAGTTCACCTCTTGTCGGGACCTCTACGCAGCGCATTAGATGGGATATCCCAAGATAATAATCTGGGTCATTACTTCCTTGTGGCGACAAGTAGCGTCTCATGCAGACCTTACTGTCGTAGTTGGGAACGGCGTCAACCGTCATCCTTCCGGCGGAAGGATGACGGATGACTGATGACGCTTCTCTGTAATACGCCGTGACCGATGGCAACGGGTAACTCATGCTTCAGCGTGGATGCGTCGACCTGCATTGGATTTGTAAAATTTGAAAGCTTTCACGACCAAGTGATGCATTCAACATACAGTTTTGATAAATTAATGCTGTGCATGGCTTACATTGTCTTTGGATGGTTTGCTAGTATCCCGAAATAGAGCATTTTCTGTGCGAACCGGCAACACGTCGGCCATTGGAATTTGCAATCAGTTGGCTACTTAGCCGTGTAGTGCTGACACAGACCACCACTAAATTTTGGGTTGTTTAGTGGCCAACTTAGGAGGTAACTACGCGTAGTGAGCTTTCATGCAGACCTTACTTCGCAATTTAGTGGCAAACTTCCGATTTAGTTGCCTACTACCGTGTAGTAGGTTCATATGCAGCCCACTACTGAACCCCACACTGTGGCTGCAAAGTCTACTGAGGTTGCTAATGACTTTGACCACATGCTCATCATGCTGCTTGGATGAAATGTGGAATTGAACACAGGACCTGCTGAATTGGAAGATACACAGAGACTCATGAATGCACAGACGGAAAAACTGAGACAATATCTTTCAGAGGAACTATCGGTAAAGATGACAGCACAGCTAGACAGAATGAGTGAGAACATCAGTATTGTGGTGGAGAATTTGACAAAGCTTTGTGTCAGAAATATCTGCAATCGACGCAAAATTGAGAATTCAGAATGAAGATATCGGTAGAATTAAGATTAATGTGGACGACCATGAATTGCGCAAGTTTGAACAGCAAGAGGCCTACATCCGCCGCCATAACGTGCTGCTTCACGGTGTGACGCAAGAAAACGTAAAACACGGGACGCACGAAGATTGCGTGACAAAGTTTGTTGGCACGGTCAACGAGGTGCTCCCATTCACCCTCCAAGCAAGCGACGTCGCATGAGCACACTGTATGGGAAAGCGTTCTGCAGGAAAGACAAAGCCGCTTATTGCCCATCTGCTGAGATCTACAGACAAGTTGGTTAATCTCCAGAAAAGGCAGGAGCTGAAACAAAAGAAGATCGGCGTTTCCAGCGACTTGACAGCATGACAACGGGAAAAGATCAACCAAGCAAAGGAAAAGGGCTACTTCGCCTACTTCAGGAGCGGGGTTCTTCACAGAGAAATCAGAACAGGAACTAGAGCAAGTAACAACAATGATAATTTGCGTGATACTACCCTACCCTCCCTTCTTCACCAATGTCGATGTTACCTCAGATTATTTGCGACTTTTTTGTGTCCAAGGTGTCTGATATTTGAAGCCTGTTAGTGATGACCCATTATCCTTCAGGCCCCTCCTTCAGTTCAGCCCGGTTGAGGCTAGTGCGGTCCTCAAGACCATCCGCAGTATGAACCCTACCTCCTGTGACCTTAACCCTGTTCCCACACCCCTCTTAGTTGAGTGCATTGATGAGATCCTACCTCAACCTGTCCTGACACAGATGATCAATGATTGCTTCCAGACTGGCACCTTCCCAGTGTTTTCAAGCAAGCTATAGTTAAGTCGCTCTTGAAGAAGCAGGACCTGGATCCAAACAAACTTAGTAATTATAGGCCAGTCTCCAATCTTTCTTTTCTGTCAAAATTGTTAGAGAAGTTAGCTTCGCAGCAGCTGCTAGAGCACGTGGCCCAGTATGACCTTTTGGCCCGTTTTCAATCCGCGTACCGTGCTCATCATTCCACCGAAACAGCTCTGCTCCGCGTTCTAAACGATTGCTTCTGATGATTCCAAAGTTTCTCTTATTACTCTGTTGGACTTGAGTGCCGCGTTCGACAATAGACCATGGGATTCTTCTCACCCGCCTTAGAAACATTTTTGGCATTGAGAACTTAGCACTCTCATTCCTGCATTCATATCTCTCAGAACGTAGACAGTTTCGATCTCGGGTTTTGCTTCTGATCCTACACCTCTCAAGTACGGAGTCCCTCAGGGCTCTGTTCTGGGTCTTCTGCTGTTTCTACTGTACACACAACCACTCTCCAATGTCATTGATAGTCATTCAGTCTCTCACAGTGAATTTGCTAATGATACCCAGCTCTACAACTCCTCCCGTCCAAGTCAAATCCACTCTCTTCTTTCTACCAGCGAACACTGTATCTCTGATGTGAAACGGTGGATGACCCTGAACAAGCTCCAACTCAATGACTCAAACACTGAAGCACTCCTGGTGGGCGGCAGAGGCGAATCGGAACAGGCCCTCAAACTAACCATTGGTCACAGTGACATCGCCTTCTCTGTCTGTTAGAAATGTAGGCGTCATATTTGATGATGATATGTCAATGAGAGCTCATATCAACAAAATCTGGCAGTTAGCATATTATGAGAAGGAAAATTAGTACCATTCGTCATTATCTTTCTCAGCAGGCCACCAAAACGCTCATCACATCACTTGTTCTGTCTCGTCTCGACTATGGAAACTCTTCTACTGGCATCCCTGACACTCTGCTTAACAAACTCCAGAAAGTTCAGAATTGCGC
Organism: Theodoxus fluviatilis; assembly: GCA_034096865.1. NCBI lineage: Eukaryota > Metazoa > Mollusca > Gastropoda > Cycloneritida > Neritidae > Theodoxus > Theodoxus fluviatilis. Next base: position 100,108 of record JAWQFJ010017152.1, read on the forward strand.
TGCTAGGCTAGTTTTTCGATGTCCCAAGCGTACCTATGTCTCTCCACTCCTACATACACTTCACTGGCTCCCCATCTCTCAGAGGATAGATTATAAACTTGCTACTTTGTGCTTCAAGGCCATCGACAACACCGCACCACACGCTCTTACAGAAATTATTACAGTCTACACGCCCTCCAGATGTCTATGCTCAGCTGCCGACTCTAGAATACTTAAGGTCCCCCGCCGTAACAAGACAAGAAGGGCAAAGCCCATACGACTCACATGCTTGACCTTGACCTATATATGACCTTGACCTTCAGGTGACCTTCAAGGTCAAGGTCAAACAACTAAACCTACCAATGACATCATACACTAAAATGCTTTACATATTTTTCCTACCAAAATACATGTGACCTTGACCCAAGGTCAAGGTCATCCAAGGTCATGCAACGCAAAGCTGTTAATTCAAGACATAGGAAGCACAATGGTGCTTATTGGCACTTTCTACCATGAGATATGGTCACTTTTAGTGGTTCACTACCCCATTTTGGTCACATTTCATAAGGGTCAAAGTGACCTTGACCTTAATGATATGTGACCAAATGTGTCTCATGATGAAAGTATAACATGTGTCCTACATAATTATTAAGTTTGAAACAGTTATCTTCCATAGTTCAGGGTCAAGGTCACTTCAAAATATGTATACAATCCAACTTTGAAGAGATCCTGTGACCTTGTCCTTAAAGCAAGGTTAACCAAACTGGTATTAAAAGATAGGGCTTACTTTGCCCTATATACCATATATAGGTCAGGTATCCAATCTCAAAAACTTCATAGAAAATTGAGAAAATGTGAAAAATGACTGTTTTTTAGACAACATTTATGGCCCCTGCGACCTTGACCTTGAAGCAAGGACAAGTCACTATGTATGTGTTTTGAGGCCTTGTCATCATACACCATCATGCCACATTTGGTATTGATAGACTTAATAGTCTCCGAGAAAAATCCAACGTTAAAGTTTTCGGACGCCCGGACGCCCGCACGCCCGCACGCCCGGACGGACGAAACGGGTGAGAATATAGACTCACTTTTGCCTCGCATGTGAGTCAAAAATTGGGAAAATGTGAAAAACGGCTGTTTTTTAGACAACATTTACGGCCCCTGCGACCTTGAGCTTGAAGCCAGGTCAAGTCACTATGTATGTTTTTGTACGCCTTGTCATCCTACACCATCATGCCAAATTGGGTGTTGATAGACTTAATAGTCTCCAAGAAAAATCCAACGTTAAAGTTTTTTACAGACGTCCGGACGCCCGGACGGACGAAAAGGGTGAGTACATAGACTCACTTTTGCTTCGCATGTGAGTCAAAAAGGTTAATCACTAGTTGGGAATCCGATTTGAATAAAATATATTAAAAGTATCCGTTTTAGACAATACATGGAGTATAAAGCAATCTTTGGAATTGAAACTTAAAGAAATGTGTATGTACACCCTGTAAATACATGTCTTCAGAAATATGTGGATACTTTTTCGCCTGGGCATTAGTGAACTAACGGTACAGAGACAGAAATATTGTACAGAAAACTACGAAATCTTACGTTCAGCATGTCACGAGAGAGATGAAGATGAGCAGCATTTTGTTCTGTACTGTCCAGCTGATGAAGATATTCGAATGAAGTATGCAGTGCCCCATGTTCAAGATAACAATGTTGAACCACTTGTACAGTTGCTTTTGGCAAAAGAGCCATGTATTATACATGATGTGAGCACTTATTTGTACTGTGCTTTTAGAAGAAGAGCAGGATCTACTGGGTCCGCTATAAGTATTTTCTTTTTCGTTTAATATACGTGGTATAGTACCAAAGAGAAACCTCCTGTTTTTTCATGATAGAAAATGTGCTCTCGCATCAGTTACTTATCCAGATTATTTATTTTGGCTATATACTGTATTGTATTCAATGGTAATGGGCCGAAGGCCTACACAATAATCTGTTTTGTTCTCTCTCTCTCTCTCTCTCTCTCTCTCTCTCTCTCTCTCACACACACACACACACACACACACACACACTCACACACACACACGAACACGAGCACACACGAACACACGAACACACACACACACACAAACAGACAAGCACAGAAAACGAACCCACACGCTCTTTTCTGCGCACAGCACGCTAAAACACTTGGACGCATGACGTGTGTGACAAACCAGGCCAAACCACGCACGTTGAATTGCCTGTTGTAGAGAACGCCAACCAAAGGCCGTTTGTGGACCGGGGCCTCCGTTTTTGGCCTACTCTTGTCTATCAGCGGCAGCATGGCAATGGTGGAGGTGCACAGGATTAGATGCTCCAGTTCCTGAAATTTTGCATGCCGTAGGAAATCAATATAGGGTGAAATGTCGCACAGTGAAATCATTTCAGGGGCAGACTTATCAAGAGCATCAGTAGCGGCAGCAGCCCTGCTGCTGCTGCTGCGATTACTTCTACGACTACTCTACAACAACAGCTACTACTACTACTACCACTACCACTACCACCACCACCACCACCAATACTACTACTACTACTACTACTACTACTACTACTGCTGCTGCTGCTGCTGCTGCTGCTACTACTACTACTACTACTACTACTACTACTACTACTACTACTACTACTACTACTACTACTACTGCTGCTACTACTACTACTATGCCTTCTACAAGTACTACTACTTGGAAGGCAGTAGTTGCAGCAGCCCTGATACTACAAATACTACAATTTTTACAATGACTTTTATTACTACTACTACTACTACTACTACTACTACTACTACTACTACTTCTACTACTACTACTACTATGCTTTCTACAAGTACTACTGCTTGGAAGGCAGTAGTTGCAGCAGCCCTAATACTACAAATACTACTATTTTTACATGGACTTCTATTACTACTACTACTACTACTACTACTACTACTATGTACTACTACTACTACTACTATACTACTAACGCTAGTGCTATTTCTACTACGTCTATGCCCTCTGCAACTAGTACTACTGCGAAGGCAAGCCACTACAAGGACGTGATTGGAGACTGGTGGAAATGGGAGCAGAATGTCTAGTGCGCTAATGGTGTTGGAAACACAGGTTGCAGGAGGATTGTCACCATAGAAATGTCCAAAACAGGGCATCTGTATGTGTACTGAAAAGTGACTAACCAGAAAGAGTCCATTTGACCTACTTGTTCTTCACGATTGAACACTTTCCCTCATGTAATGACGTTTTCCCCGCCTACTCTTGTTATCTTAACTGTAATTTGTCGACAAATGATACTACGATTATAACAGGCAAAAAAATTGACCGTGAATGGACGTTATCCTAAATATTCCACTTAATCAACGGAGATTTCCTTTTGTGCAAATTTCACATCCAAAGATTTTGTAATTGTTTACATGACAGCTCTTGGAGGAGACACTGGGCAGTGACGCAGGGGGGTATTTTTATTCATTATTTAATTAACACAGATTCTCGATCAACGTGCACATTGCATTTGAGATAGTAGAGAGAAAATTTCGTAGTAATGTGGGATGAAGTTGTCCAGCTTTGACATGAGTCCCCTCGACAATGCGATTGCTTGGTTACATCAGATAGATAGGGCAGAATTACTGTTAATATGCTGCATGGTGTTGCTGTCGTGTTTATTGTTGCTAGTCTAGTATATTCTCGCGCATTCCGGATACATCTAGAGGCACTGTAAGAGGTATTTACGGGGCGTGTGTGTGAGAGAGTGAGAAGAAATCGTGAGAGCATGAACACGGGTAGATGAAAGCGAACAGTGCAAGTCCTCTTTATAAGCGAGTCCTCTACGGGTTTTAGACGCCCTCGTCGACAACGAAGTGTACACGTGAGAGACAGAAGACGTGAGAGTATAAAGACAGGCAAGGGAGCACAGAAACAGTGAGCGTGTCTTCACGTGATCGAGCCCCGAAAGTTAAATGCAATTATGGTATTGCTGTGAACTGATCGTATCGCTATGAGTTGGTGGGTGCACGAATAAAATCTTTTTCAAAACGACTACCGTATTTGGACTTCAACTTTCCCAGCGCATGCTAGGAGAATCCCCGTATCTGCATGGACGTTGCAAAGGAGACGGTCGTAACACATGCACTACTGTGGAAACCTTGGCCCTTCAGTCGGCTTTCCGCTTCAGTTTGATGGTCCCCATCATAATGAATGAAGTTCTGATGAATAAAGTTCTGGTGAAAGAACTGTGTGAGACTGCCGGAGTAAAGAAAGGCTAGAGCTTCTCTACTACCATTTCCTCCCTACTGTCTCAAGTAAAGCGTACGGAGCAGCAAAGTGAACTTAATGGAGTAAGCACGGGTAAGAAGGTAAGATTTGGCGAGTAAAATGTCATCTCAGGAAAACGCCAGTCGGTCAAGTGCGGTCTCAGAATATCACACTAACATATCTCTCTTATCGAGGAGTAAAATCGATGATAGGTCGATGCACAGTGGCGATGAGGGCAAAGGTTCCTACAATAAATTTTAATTAAAAGGGGTTCGGGATTAAAGGTACTATCATCATCATCGTCGTCGTCGTCGTCGTCGTCGTCATCGTCATCGTCATCGTCGTCGTTGTCGTCGTCGTCATCATCATTATCACCCGATGTGTCAAAGAAAACATCACCGATATGGATTACCAAACCATTCGTTCTAAGTGTCGGATCAAACCACTGCCAAACACACTCTGGTGTGGACAGCCTTTCACCCACGTCACTGAGAAAAAAAGGACACGTAAAGACCTACAAAGTTGAGGAAAAGAGACGAGATGGGGAGAAGTCCAAGCTTGAAGTGACGACCGTTGATTTCCTGCAAGCAGATCATGTCCATCATGTCAAAGACCATCAGCGTGTTGTTTTTATCGATGCCCAGGACGTATCCCTTTTTATCGTAGAAGGCCACCTGCAGCGGAGCAAGAAGCAACAATAAACAATTAATCTTTGAGCTTGCTTCAGGAAATAAAAAAACCGCAAAAAAGAGTCAGTTCAGCAAGGATTTCTTGTATGAAAACGTCCTAGCCAGTGACAAGTTCTATCAAACCTTGACAGAATTTCCTGACGGCATATAGTGCTGTTTTATGCGACAAAGCTACCGATATAATACAACACCAGAGAAAGAAAGCGTGGATGACACATCAACAAACACTGCAACAAGCAGACGGATGGATGGATGGGATGGATGAATGGATGATAGATGGATGGAAAACTGGAAAGGAAGGAAGGAGGGAGGGATGAGGCTTAATGGCCTAGCAATTTTAGACTACCCTAGTCGATGGTTTTGAGTGTAATCTCATTTTCAAAAACCTGGTCATATGCTCTTAAATAATTGTGTAGGGAGACTTGGTTGGTCAATAATACCCCCGACCCACAGGGACATGAATGCATAAAACAGCCAATATATTATACACAATCAACGAAACAAAAACCCACTTGTATGGAGCATTATGAAAACAGATATATATATATATATATGATTGATTGATTGATTGATTGATTGATTGATTGATTGATTGATTGATTGATTGATTGATTGATTGATTGATTGATTGATTGATTGATTGATTGATTGATTGATTGATTTTTTATTGATTTTTTATTGCGGCCGACGACCCGCCAAATTAATACAGTATAGAAGATACAACTACGCGTGCCATTCTATGGCAAAGGAAAAACTTAAATGAAAACATAAATGTACATACATGTATAACAAGAAGGGCAAAGCCCATACGACTCACATGCTTGACCTTGACCTTTACACGACCTTGACCTTTACATGACCTTGACCTTCATGTGTCCTTCAAGGTCAAGGTCAAACAACTAAACCTAGCAATGACATCATACACTAAGAACTGCTTTACACATTTTTCCTACCAAAATACATGTGACCTTGGTCATGCAACACAAAGCTGTTAATTCAAGACATAGGAAGCACAAGGGTGCGTATTGGCACTTTCTACCATGAGATATGGTCACTTTTAGTGGTTCACTACCCCATTTGGATCACATTTCATAAGAGTCAAAGTGACCTTGACCTTAATGATATGTGACCAAACGGTCTCATGATGAAAGTATAACATGTGTACTACAGTGTTATGAAGTTTGGAAAAGTTATCTTTCATAGTTCAGGGTCAAGGTCACTTCAAAATATGTATATAATCCAACTTTAAGGAGCTCCTGTGACCGTGACCTTGAAGCAAGGTCAATCAAACTGGTATCAAAAGATAGAGCTTACTTTGCCCTATACACCATATATAGGTCAGGTATCCAATCTCAAAAACTTCAGAGAAAATTGAGAAAATGTGAAAAATGGCTGTATTTTAGACAACATTTATGGCCCCTGCGACCTTGACCTTGAAGCAAGGTCAAGTCACTATGTAGATTTTTTGACGCGTTGTCATCATTCACCATCATGCCAAATTGGGTGTTGATAGACTTAATAGTCTCCGAGAAAAATCCAACGTTAACGTTTTTCACGGACGCCCGGACGCCCGGACGGACGACACGGGTGAGGACATTGACTCACTTTTGCTTCGCATGTGAGTCAAAAACGAATCACGGAATTTCAATACAACAGAACAGGTTTGTACAAGACAGATATATACATTACGGACATACGGAATTTCGTCGATTAAGTGCTCCGAGTTGAGAATCGATAATCTTATGGACAGACGAACAACTCTCAATCGGCAAAGAAGTTGACCATAAGGAACCTATGTACAGATTGAGATATTACAATATTTAAATATATTGACAAAATCATACTCGTAATTTTAATTATATTGAACATATGGGCATTAGAAAGTGGTCAATTGCCTTCTCGAAGTATAAATGTAATTGCATTATCAAAAACGGGAAGAAATGGAATACACACACACACACACACACACACACACATATATATATATATATATATATATATATATATATATATATATATATATATATATATATATATATATATATTGAGAGAGAGAGAGAGACAGAGAGAGAGAGAGAGAGAGAGAGAGAGAGAGAGAGAGAGAGAGAGAGAGAGAGAGAGAGAGAGCATAGAGAGAGACATTAAGACCGACGACCCATCTTCGCATTAAAAGTATATATCCAAGCATGGATGTAACGGGGCAACTTCAAGTCAGAACGGGAGTTCAGACAATAGATAATCAAGACTGTGCATTTTAAAAATTATTCTCTGGTTGCTTAGTCATTATCAATACAATAAAACACATCAAAATACATCATATGGTTGTTACAAGTTTTTAGTTGCCAGAATATGTCCTCTCACCTGCAGTGCATGTTCACTGCCCATGCTAGTTTTGCCTTGAGACTTCTTGCTTCTCCATACGATGTTTGTACGCATAATATATATATATATATATATATATATATATATATATATATATATATATATATATATATATATATATATATATGTCGTGCCGAATTTGTGAAATTGCCGATTTCGCGTAATCAGCAACTTTATTGCTCATTTCACGTAATCGGCAAAACGTTGCCTAATTCACGTAATAGGCAGCGAACTGCCGAAAATGTGTAACGCACTCAAAACTTTGCCCAATTCACGAAATAGGCTGCCGATTTCGTGAAATAGGCAGCTGATTACGCGAAACAGGCAATGTCTGCCCATTACACGAAATCGGCAAGATATGAAACTGATTGTTCGAAATAGAAATTCCATTTCGATTTGTTCGTTGTGCATGCTTTTTTCGATTGTTGGTTGCTGCACTGATCTGACCTGAGTTGCTTCGATTATTTCGTTGTGCATGCTTTTCTCAATTGTTGATTGCTACACTATACACTGATCTGAGTTGCTCTCAAATGTACTTCTCTGATCACAGAAGAAAATATTTCGTGAATTGGGCAAAGTTTTGAGTGCATTACACATTTTCGGCAGTTCGCTGCCTATTACGTGAATTAGGCAACGTTTTGCCGATTACGTGAAATGAGCAATAAAGCTGCTGATTACGCGAAAGCGGCAATTTCACAAATTCGGCACGACATATATATATATATATATATATATATATATATATATATATATATATATATATATATATATATATATATATATATATATATATATATATATATATATATATATATATATATACAAAGCGCCATCACGGGTTTTTCTACAGTCATCCCCGTCCAATAGTTGTGCCACATTTCCATTTCTTAGTTTGTGTATATACTTGAGGATATATTTATTTCTAATGTCGTTATATACATCGCAGCGCAACATAGAATGATATTTGTCCTCAGTTTCTCTACCGAATGGACAGTCTCTATTGGAGATTTGATCTGAACATCTCACCTTAGTTCTGAGAACATTGTTCCCAAGACAAAAACGTGTAAATGCATTATTGAACTTTTTTATATTTATAAAATTCAGGTAGCTTTCTCATCGAAATATTGTTTTAAAGGAACGGTACAGAGAAAAACGATCGCTACTCGCGATTTTCGAGTTCCAATCTTGTCGGTAACAATCTCGTAGTCTCAGTATAAGTGCTCGAATAATATCCATATCATTGTTGGTGCCACCATTAATCCACACGTATGTGTAACTGAGTTTTGATAAACAAAGCTCTATTGATTTTGTCCAGCTAAGCCTTCCAGTGACATTTTCTCTTTGTAACATTACATAGGCCTGCCTTGGCAGCCTGTTCGATTGCATTTTACATAGTTTAAGCCAATATTTCACCGCGCGCACAGTCGCGTTTATATATAGTAGTTTGCATGCAAACGGGTGAGCCTTTCTATATATTGATTTTTTATCTAGTCCCCACAACTCTGAGGCATACAGCAAGGAAGGTTGCACCTGGGAATCATATAGTCGGAAGAAAACACTTGTGTTGAGATTGTTAAAAAGGTAAAGGTAAAGATGTGATTTTATATAGCGACTTATGACCCTTGCATGGGTCTCAAACCGCTTTACACTTTACCCCCTGGTCACTGGGCATCTTGATCAATCCTCACTGATACCTCACAACAAACATAGTGACATACATTTAAGACGCACACAGTCAGGTACCAGCATCAACTCCACTCCCTGGGGAGTATTCCAGTCAGATGCTGGCGCTTGGCCGCATACAAGGGTTAATCGCACTACATTTTGCCAACATTGCCCTCTCAGGTACCCGGTTTTACTCTGGGTGGGGAGAAGCAATGCTAGTTAAGCATCTTGCTCAAGGATGCAACTCTGGGCACCGCGCAGCGTCGAACGCCGTACCCACTGGCCGCAAGGGACTGTAGGTCCAGCGCGCTAACCACTCGGCCAAAGAGTCTTGGGACTTCACATGGTTTTTAGCAACTGAACAGTTTTCCTCTTGGCCCTCACCATCTGAGTGTCCAGGGCGGAAGCTACAGACAGCTTTGTTGTGAATGTAAAACCGAGGTACTTGTATTGGTTAACTATTTCCAGTTCTGTCCCTCCCAAGTGCCATCTTTCGCTTCGGCCAGAAATTCGCCCTTAATACCATTCTTTTGGTTTTATCGATATTTACAGTTAAGCCAAGTTCATTAGATGTACAATACAAGTTGTCTATTTGACGCTGCAAGCCTACTGGTGTGGTGGAGAGTAATAAGACATCATTTGCAAAGATAAGTGAGAAAATCTCCATCGACCCAGGTAGTAGCTGCACACCATGTCGCCCATGTCTACGGATGTACTCTGCGATGCATTCCAGATAGAGACAAAATATTATCGGGGACTCAACTGCCCCCTGCTTTACGCCAGCCGGACAATCAAAAGGATCAGACAAGGCCCCATTCCAGCGCACACACGCTTGTACATGCGATTATACAGCTTTGAGAATTTTCAGGAATTTAGTTGACAAACCCGATTTTCTTATAACCGTACAAAGGCAATTTCTGTCCACCGTCGAAAGCTTTATGGTAGTCAACAAAAGTTGCATATAGTTTTCCTCGTCCGCTCCCATACGCATGTTTAACAGTCATGCAATGAAGTGTAAACACATGATCAATAGTTGAGTGGTCCTTTCGGAAGCCTGCCTGTTCAAGACAAAACTTTTTTGTTTCTTTCTGCCCAGTCTCGTAGACGATTTATTAGAACGGACATGTATACTTTAATGACACTGCATAACAGGGATATTCCCCTGTAGTTAGTAGGGTCTAGCCTATCACAAGATGTTGGTGTAGGGGAACGATTACAGACTTACTCCAGCTTACGGGGAAGAGAGAGAGAGATGCAATACCTTATTCTACCCACGTGCACAACAAGATTGGTAAAACCGCCCAGGTAAAGATGGCTGCCGCAGCGTTGAACCCATTACATGTGTAACTATCAAATTTTGTATGCATAACATTACTTACACCGAAACAACTAAACAAGCATGTGTAGGTCATGTAATCCAACATTACAACAAACCTATATTTATATACCAATACCTACATGTGAATACCGAGTCTATTGAAGCTGTACGGAATGGACGGTGCTGCAGTCGTGCCGATTGTGTTACGTGTGCAACCACCTTGTATGTACAACACAGCTAACACCAATACAACCAAGCTAACGCGCAAATAACACGTCATCACATACTGCAATAAACAGATAAAGGGAAAATATACACTGCTTATACTCACGTGAATCACGGGCTTGGTGAAACCGCGCAGAATGGAAGTCGCAGCTGCTGTGCTGTATGCGCTCCACAGGCGGAGGCAGTGGTCCATGCCCCCAGTAGCCACCGTGTTGGTGGCTGATGAGAACGCCACGCACAGGATGCCACGGCTGACCGTGTAGTACTTCTCGGAGGAGCGCTTGCGCAGGTCCACCAGACACATACCCTTCTTGATGCTGTGGCAGCAGGACACGAAGCTTTCCAGGGAGGGGATGTATTGCAGACTGTACACACTGTCAGGGTGCAAACGGTGTATCTTGTGGACCTGCCAGAGAGGTCCAAGGAGAGGTGGACTGCCCGAGGCCAAAGACCGAAGAGGATTGTATTGGCGATGCTGAGACATTGAAATATGATACTGTTTGCTGATTGTAACAATGAAAAGATGTGTGCTTTTACCATGCGTGCAGTTTTCATCGTATTGTCAGAGATTGTCACAACGTCATACCCCCTCATGATATGATACTCGTGTTCAATAAGAGAATGTTTGTCTCAATTCAGTGGCTGCTCAATACACCAGCCGACTTGTATCGTATCATATGGGGCATATCAAAGGGGGAAATCGTGTGCCATGAAATGTGCATATGGGGAATCAACATTCGCAGTGTCATGACACGGACAAATATTTATTGCAACACAGAAGGGATATCAAAGGTTTATCTAGTACTAGAGGAAATTACATTGCTACGTGAACAACTACTGAACAAGCAGTTAGACAAACGACAGGCAGCGAGCAGGCAGGAAAGAGGAAAAGAGGAAAAGAAAGAATGAACGGATGGATGATGGATGGATAGATGGATGGATAGATGGATGGATGGATAGATGGATAGATGGATGGATGGATGGATGGATGGATAGATGGATGGATGGATGGATGGATGGATGGATGGATGGATAGATGGATGGATGGATGGATGGATGGATGGATAGATGAATGGATGGATGGATGGATGGATGGATGGATGGATAGATGGATAGATGGATAGATGGATGGATAGATGGATGAATAGATGGATGGATGGATGGATAGATGGATGGATGGATGGATGGATATGTGGATGGATGGATGGATGGATAGGCGATGAATGGATGGATGGATAGATGATGCATGGATGAATGGATGGATATATGATGCAGGGATGGATGCATAGATGGATGCAGGGATGAATGCATGGATGCATTGATGAAGTTTTACGGCCAATCAGAGAAGCACTCAGCATCTCCGGTTACACCAAATGGGCATGGGGGATGCCCGGAAGTAAGATCTCTCCCCACCCTTTCACCAAACAAACCATCCCTCGCCGCGGACATGTAACCATTCCATATATCCACGGAATCACCAAGGCTCTGAGCCGCAAGATCTGCACCAAGCCCTACGACACTATCCGCAGCAGGCTCGATGGCCCCAAACACCAAACCGACAAACTAGACCAGTCGAAGGTGATGAACCACATTGATAGTGACAATTGTAGCCAGCACAACATAGAGGAATTCTATATAGGTGAGACAAAAAAGTGGATGAGGAAGAGAGTGGGGGAGGACCAACAGTGGTCTTCTCCTATGGGCAAACGCCTGGCCCTGAAACACGACTTCACGGAAGACAACATCTCGGTGCTGGAGCGTGAGACGAACTGATTCCGCAGAGGGATGAAGAAGGCCATCCACATCGAGATCACCAAGCCAAGGCTTGACAGAGACGGTAGGAGGCACGTCCTGCTGGCAGTCAACAACTCCCTCCTTCAGTCACACGTGAGGAGTTCATTTCACTCGCGTGTGGACTGAACACCAAATCCCTCAGTCTTAGTCAGATCACTGAAGAAGCCGGGCGGAAGCCTTGCAATAGCTACGCGCGAGTAGCTATCTTTTCTTTGCTAAGTGCAATGTGTGAAATTTCTTTATCGTAGTTTCAGCACACACAAAAATTGACGTAGAAGAAAACGCGCCCACGCGTCCTACAGCACGCGCACATACACACACGCACGAACAACAACAACAACACACACACACACACACACACACACACACACATACAAGCAAACACACACACACACACAGATGGAGAGAGAGAGAGAGAGAGAAAGAGAGAGAGAAAGAGAGAGAGAGAGAGAAAGAGAGAGAGAACTAGTACCAGTAACTAGAACTAGATCGAGGTGTCGAAGAAATAAAGCATTTCGTCACGTGCTTCTTCGTTGTTGGAATTCTATTAACAATAACAACAACGGTAACAACAGCGGTAACAGCAACGGTAACAGCAACGGCGACGGCGATGATGATGACGATGATTATGATGATAGCAAGAAGAACAATAAAAGTAGGCATGACCCTTACAATAGCTGAAGGCCACTGATCATTCCTTGCTTTGCCCACTCAAGGCTGGAGGTCTGGCTAACGGATAATGTCACTCGTAGATCTAATCATATCTTTCATTTGCATTATTTATGCACTCAAGATTCATAAGCTTTCATGAAATACGTTTACTCTATGACCAACAAGATGTGAGCAAAGCTAAAAAGACAAAAATGAAGTAGGCAGAAGCAGCTGTTGAACATAATCTGCTGACATCATGCAATACAATGCAATGTGTTATGAAGGTTCTGGAATGCACGACAATTAGCTCCGTCGAGATCGAGTCAAACAGAGTTATCTTTTCCTACTTTCAGCAGAACAATGGCGCGTCGCTTACAAAATCTGTGAAAGACGCGACTGTTTTTGGATCAGAAAGTTTGTTGTTTCTACAATGGGGACCTCCTGCTGTGTGAAGAACTGCCACAATAGGCATGACAGAGAGAAAGATCGACGCTTTTTGTCGTACCGTGTGTTGCAACGCGAAAAGGCAAGGAAATGCTGGATCTCACAACTCTAAGGCGCCGTGAGTGGATCGCTCAACTGAACCTGAAGTCACTCACTTTTGACACTAAGGCAGATCAATTTGTTTGTTCGGATCACTTTGTTAATGGTGAGAATTTGTTATGTTTTGCGTTTTGTAACTTAACAAATACTAGAAAAGACGGTAAGAGAGTATGCAGGTTCTTTTATTGAAGCAGAGCTCTCTCTCTCTCTCTCTCTCTCTCTCTCATCTTCATTCTCTTTCTCTCTCTCTCTCATCTTCATTCTCTTTCCCTCTCTCGTCTTCATTCTCTCTCTCGTCTTCATTCTCTCTCTCTCTCTCTCTCTCTCTCTCTCTCTCTCTCTCTCTCTCTCTCTCTCTCTCTCTCTCTCTCTCTCAGGTACACATATATGCGTGGATGTGTGTATTGCTGAGCGAAAAGCTGAAGCGAAGGAGAAAGGGTCTGTCTGTCTGTCTGTCTGTCTGTCTGTCTGTCTGTCTGCCTCTCTGTCTCTCTGTCTGTCTGTCTGTCCCTCTGTCTCCCTGCCTGCTTGCCTGCCTGCCTGCTTGCCTCTCTGCTTGCCTGCCTGTCTGCCTGCCTGCCTGTCTTCACTGTCTGCACTGCCAGCACTGTCTCCATAGAAAGGGAGGGAAGGGAGAAAGATACATTTACAGCTTTCGCCGCTGTACTCGCTCCCTGTCATGCCTGCCTATCCCAAGCCATCACCCACAGTGCTTCTAGACATGCACATTTACACACATGCACACATACACGTTTGCATGTACACACAAAATAAAGGTTGTCATTACGCAAACTATTTTCAGTAAGACGTATCACCAAAAATGGTCTGAAATAAACTTATTTTGTTTACTCCCAGGGTAAAATATCATCGTACACCGTCCTATTTCACGGTCACTTGTAAGTTGTCGCTGCGAACGAGGCCTATTCACAAAACGTCGACCCAGATTTGTACCGATCCAATCAGATTGAAAAAACATTGAATATTGATGAAAGTGATATTGCTGTTTTGTAGTATCAAAAAGTCAAATCAAGTAACAGAACAAAACACTTGTTAGTCTCTGCGACATCTTGGCTTTTCTTTCTCCCCTGTAATCTGTCCTGCATACTCTCTTTCCGTCTTTTCTAGTATTTGTTAAGTTACAAAACGCAAAACATAACAAATTCTCACCATTTACAAAGTGATCCGAACAAACAAATCGATCTGCCTTAGTGTCAAAAGTGAGTGACTTCAGGTTCAGTTGAGCGATCCACTCACGGCGCCATAGAGTTGTGAGATTCAGTATTTCCTTGCCTTTTCGCGTTGCAACACGCGGTACGACAAAGAAGCGTCGATCATTCTCTCTGTTACGCCTATTGTGGCAGTTCTTTACACAGCAGGAGGTCCCCATTGTAGAAACAACAAACTTTCTGATCCAAAAACAGTCGCGTCTTTCACAGATTTTGTAAGCGACGCGCCATTGTTTTGCTGAAAGTAGGAAAAGATAACTCTGTTTGACTCGATCTCGACGGAGCTCATATATGGTGGCGTTATTAACTTTACATCGGTCTCCTCGCCTATGCCGTTGCCTAGTGATGGCCCGTAGCCCAGGCCGCGGAAGAGATTGATGGGTCATGTGACTTCGTTCGCCTGGCTTCCAGAAAGTGGAGCACGATGTACTAGATTTTGGAAGGTTCTGGAACCTGTCTAGGTATATAAAAATTATAAGACGCGACGAATCGACAGGAGAGCACACGCGACAGAGATAAGGTGAGGGCTTAAGAAGAAGATAAACGAGTGCGATCGAGTCCCCTACACATTGTGCCTAGAGTGAAGTTGTCATGGTAATGCAGATAACTGTTTTTCACGCTGTGTACCGACCAGTGCGTGAAAAAAGATGTATCGAATACGACCACCGGATTTAGTTAACTTCGACTTCCCGGTGCAAGCTAGGAGAATCCCGTATTAACAGGACTTTGCGAAATAGGCATGGGCAACACTTGGTTCCCGGAATGGAAAACAGTCGCAGCAGTGACGGATATGGACGGTGAGAAACATGGTATTCGACCTTCCGTGTGCGACAAAACAATGGATTCGTCGACTACGGACATTGAAACAATGATACGGCCACAACTGTACGACGGTCAGGCATCGTGGGATGCGAACCACAAAAAGTGCGAGGTGGTAGCGAGGATGAATGGCTGGGACAAATAGGAGAAAGCCAACTTTCTCATCCTCAGCTTGACCGGACAAGCAATGACAGTCATGGAAACCATGCCGCCCGGAGACAGGAATAACTACAAAACCTTTGCACACGCTATCCGTGACAGATTGCAAGTAATCCGGAATTCGGACCAGGCTCAGGAACTGCTCTAGGCCAGAAAGCGCGAGGAGGGGGAGTCTCTCCCTCAACTGACAGCTGATATCGTGCGACTGGTAAAGCGGAGTTTCCCCACCTGCAACAGGGAAGGAAGCGACGACCTGGCTGGGAGAGAAGTTTCTAGATGCCCTCGTCGACGACGAAGTAAGACGTCATGTACATATACTAATTTCATGCACTCTGAGGGAAACAGCGATCACCGCTCTTTGCGTCGAAGTCATCTTCCAGCGTGAGCAAGCGACCCAACCTGAGAGAATCGGAGCCATCGGCAGCCAGAAAATATTAGCCGGCGACAGCTCCGCCCTGCTTGCCAAGTTAATACAGCTGGGCCCGTATTCACAACGGCGATTTATCGGCGATTTATTTTAACTCCGATTTATCTCTAAACTCAGACGATTCCAACTGCCTGTTCCGCTCTCCCTTGGCTGGAAACCAGTATATATAGCAAAGCGCAACCTAGGATCCTCTGACGAGCGTACCTTATCTAACCGATCAAGATAACGCGGGGCTAGGAGATAAATCGAGTGTTAAAAAGATAAATCGCCGTTGTGAATACGGGCCCTGATGGAGGAGTATTCGGATAAGATTAGAAACCTTTCCTCTCGTCAGGACGGACAGCAAGGACAGATCAAGTGCTACAGCTGCAACAAGAGAGGCCTCATCACTCGCCGCTGTTCACAGAGGGAGAAGATCACCACCACCCGGGAAAATTACACCCTGCATCGGCACAAGAGCGTGTGCGTCAACCGAGCAGGACCTTTGATCGAGGTTTACCTCGAAGGAGTTCGTCACCAGGCATTGATCGACTCAGAAGAGACCATTTCTGTGTTGAGGACGGGTCTGCGCCCCTTCAAGAGGATGGAGAAATCGATGATGATGCTCACTGACGTCAGGAACAGACCGATCCCTGTGCGCGGCGTCGTGACAGTGAAGGTGAAGGCCGGTGAGCTTGTTATTTCTCATCCCTTCGTGATCCCCGACGTAGAGGATAACGTCATCCTGGGGATAGATTTTCTGCTGAAGCATTCCTGCGTGACAGACTGGGGACGGTCCCTTTTGCTGCTTGATGGGCACTCCGTGCAGTTGAAGGGTCTTATTGGTGAAGGGAAAGCTTCACTGCGTCCCTCAGGAGCGTTAGGGTGGATCATCGTTCAAGGGACGCCTCTGACTGCTGCACAGAGACAGGACCCTGACCTGCAGCCCTTCATTCGTTGGATGGAGGACAGGCCCACTCGCCTGTCCTAGAAGGAGGTCGCCTTTACCAGCCCTGTCACAAGGCATACTGGACCCAGTGGGTTGCCCTACAGCTGAAGAATGGAGCCCTGTCCAGAAAGTGGATGGACGAGAAGGGAGAAACCTGCCGCCTTCTCCCTGTTCTGCCGGGCGCCATGCAGGAGGAAACGCTGAGACAGCTACTCAACGACCCAGCAGCTTGCCTCCTTGGAAGGCGGAAGACGTATCGGAGCGTCGGTTTGCGACTTGTTACGGTAATGCCGATTACTGATTGTCACCGCTGTGTATCGAAAACAACCACCGGATTTTGTGAACTTTGACATCCCGGTACAAGCTAGGAGAACCCTCGTATTAACAGGACTTAGCGAAAGAGACAAGTGCAACAAATGTAATGCACTACAACGCAATGCAATGCAATACAATGCAACAGCACCTCATTCATCCTAAAAGGACATTTAGATCCTGTTCATGAAATAGAACACAAATACAACATAGGAAACAAATGGTAAGTGAAGGCTATTACAATAACATAATCAAAGATCGCTATTATTTTAGGAGAGTCACAGCTGCCGGGATTGCGGAATCTTGTTGTTCTCATTTTTGAAAGTATATAATTATCTTTTTGCTACGTCTTGACAGCGTTGCATAGACGCGAGGTCTTTTAAGGTAGAGACTGCTGTCAACATGTGTCAGCATTTGGCTGCCTTTTTATCGGCTTTCCTTACGTTGTCCCATGTTGACGCCGGCCTATTCCTCGCAAGATCTTACAAATGCTAGTGTAAGCAAAGCGCCCCTGCTCAAGAGATTATGCGCACTCACCACGCTGACGAAACTCTTTGCCGTGTACGCACCTTGATGAAGGGGTAGATGCCCCGGACGACGTCTTTCCAGCGTATGACGTGGTCTTCCATAATCTGCACGTGAACACAGCGATCATGACAGGACTCTCCATTTTCTTTCACGAAGGGAAAAGAAACAGGAACATTCGGAGCAGAAACATCAAGAGCAGATGAAGCAGGAGCAAGAACAGCAGACGCACGAGGAGGAGGAAGAGGAGGAGGAGGAGGAGGAGGAGGAGGAGGAGGAGGAGGAGGAGGAGGAGGGAGGGGGAGCAGGAGAGGGAGCAGGAGGAGGAGGAGGAGGAGGTGGAAGAGGAGGAGGAGCCGGAAGAAGAGGAAAAGGAGGAAGAGGAGCAGGAGGAGGAGGAAAGAGCAGGGGAGGAGGAGCAGGATGAGAAGGAGGAGGAGGAACGGTTGGAGGAGAAGCGGAAGGAAGAGGAGCAGGAGGAGGAGGAGTGGGAGGAGGAGGAGCAGGAGGAGGAGAAGCAGACGGAGGAGGAGCAGGAGGAGAAGAAGCCGGAGGAGGAGCAGGAAGAGGAGGAGGAGCGGCAGGAGGAGTAGTAGGAGTAAGAGCAGGAGGAAGAGCAGTAGAAGTAGGAGCAGGGATAAGGAGCAGGGGCAGGAGGAGGAAGAGGAGAAACAGGACGAGGAGGAGCAGGAACAGGAGCAGGAAGAGGAGAAAGAGAACGAGGAGCAGGAGGTGTAGGAGCTTAAGGTGTAGGAGCAGGAGGACCACGAGAAGCAGAACCTGGAGGAGCAGAAGCAGGAGGATAAAGCGGAGGAGGAGGAGCAAACGCAAGAGGAGAGGCAGGAGGTGCAGGAACAGAAACAGAAGGAGTAGGAGGAACAGAAGCTGGAGGAGCAAAAGCAGAAGAAGAAGGAATAGAAGCTGCAATAGCAAGAGGAGGGGCATGAGTTAAAGGAACAAAAGCAGGATGAGGAGAAGGAGAAGCATGAAGAGAAGGAGGAGGAGGAGGAGCAAAAGAAAAAGGAGGAGAAGAAGGTAAAGGGACAGAAGCAGGAGGAGAAGGAGCAGAAGCAAGAGGAGGAGGAGCAGGAACAGAAGGAGAAGGAGAAGCAGAAGCATGAGGAGGAGACACAAGCAGGAGGAGGAGGACACAAGCAGGAGGAGGAGGACACAAGCAGGAGGAGGAGGACACAAGCAGGAGGAGGAGGACACAAGCAGGAGGAGGAGGACACAAGCAGGAGGAGGAGGACACAAGCAGGAGGAGGAGGACAAGCAGGAGGAGGACAAGCAGGAGGAGGAGGACAAGCAGGAGGAGGAGGACAAGCAGGAGGAGGAGGACAAGCAGGAGGAGGAGGACAAGCAGGAGGAGGAGGACAAGTAGGAGAGGAGGACAAGCAGGAGGAGGAGGACAAGCAGGAGGAGGAGGACAAGCAGGAGGAGGAGGACAAGCAGGAGGAGGAGGACAAGCAGGAGGAGGAGGACAGGAGGAGGAGGAGGAGACAGCAGGAGGAGGAGGAGACCGCAGGAGGAGGAGGAGGAGGAGGAGGAGGAGGAAAGCGAGGAGGAGGAGCAGGAGGAGGAGGAACAGGAGGAGGAGGAGGAAAAGCAGGAGGAGGAGGAAGGAGGAGGAGGAGGAGCAGGAGGAGGAGGAGGAAACAGCAGGAGGAGGAGGAAACATGAGGAGGAGGAGGACAGCAGGTGGAGAAGGAGACAGCAGGAGGAGGAGGAGACAGCAGGAGGAGGAGGAGACAGCAGGAGGAGGAGGAGACAGCAGCAGGAGGAGAGGAGACACAGCAGGAGGAGAAGGAGACACAGCAGGAGGAGAAGGAGACAGCAGGAGGAGGAGGTGGAGGAGAGGAGCAGGAGGAGGAGGAGGAGGAGGAGGAAAAGGAGGAGGAGGAAGGAGGAGGAACAGCAGGAGGAGAAGGAGAACAGGCAGGAGAGGAGGAAGCAGCAGGAAGAGGAGGAACAGCAGGGAGAGAGGAGGACAGACAGGAGGAGGAGGAGGACAGAGAGGAGGAGGAGGACAGAAGAGGAAGAAGGAGGACAGGAGGAGAAGAGCAGGAGGAGGAGGAGGAGGAGAGGAGGAAGCAGGAGGAGGAGGAGAGGAGGAGGAGGAGGAGGAGGAGGAGGAGACAGCAGGTGGAGGAGGAGGAGACAGCAGGAAGAGAAGGAGAACCGCAGGAGAGAAGGAGAACAGGCAGGAGGAGGAGGAGACAAGCAGGAGAGAGGAGGACAGCAGCAGGAGCAGGAGACACAGCAGGAGGAGGAGACACAGCAGGAGGAGGAGACACAGCAGGAGGAGGAGACACAGCAGGAGATGGAGACACAGCAGGAG
>JAWQFJ010017153.1:0-22500 GCA_034096865.1 Theodoxus fluviatilis
ACCCTATCCCCTCCCACCATCTCCCTCTCCCTCCCCCCCCCACCCATCTTCTCCCACCATCTCCCTCTCCCCCACCTCATCCGCTCCCACCATCTCTTTCTCCCCCACCCCACCCCATCGCACCATCTCCCTCTCCCCCACCCCATCTCCTCCCACCATCTCTGTCTCCCCCACCCCATCCCCTCCCACCATCTCCCTCTCCCCACCCCATCCCCTCCCACCATCTCCCTCTCCCCCCCCCCCCATTACCTATCATTCTCCCCCACCCCCCCATCCCCTCCCACCATCTCTTTCTCCCCCAACCCGTCCCCCCACCCCGTCGCCTCCCGCCATCTCTTTCTCCCCCACCCCATTCCCTCCCACCATCTCCCTTTTCCACACCCCATTCCTTCTCACCCATCTCCCTCTCCCCCACCCCCACCCCCTCCCACCATCTTCCTCTCCCCCACCCCATCCCCTCCCACCATCTCCCTCTCCCCTACCCCAGCCTTTCCCACCATATCCCTCTCCCCCACCCCACCGCACCATCTCCCTCTCCCACCCCCCACCCCCACCCATCCCTCTCACCATCTCCCTCTCCCCCACCCCATCCCCTCCCACCATCTCCCTCTCTTCCACCCAACCCTCCCACCATCTCCCTCTCCCCCACCCCATCCCCTCCCACCATCTCCCTCTCCTCCCCCCTCCATCCCTTCCACCATCTCCCTCTCCCCCACCCACCCATCCCCTCCCACCATCTCTTCCCCCCCCCCTCTCTCCCACCCCATCCCCTCCCACCATCTCATCTCCCCCCCCCCCACCCCATCGCCTCCCACCATCTCCCTCTCCCCCACCCCATCCCCTCCCACCATCTCCCTCTCCCCAAACTCCTCCCACCGTCTCCCTCTCCCCCAAGCCACCACCTCCACCATCTCCCTCTCCCCCACTCCATCCCCTCCCACCATCTCCCTCTCCCCCCCCCCCCCCACCCATCCCCTCCCACCATCTCTTCCCCCCCCTCGTCTCCCACCCCGTCCCCTCCCACCATCTCATTCTCCCCCCCCCCCCATCGCCTCCCACCATCTCCCTCTCCTCCACCCAACCCTCCCACCATCTCTCTCTCCCCCTCTCCCCACCCTCTCCCACCATCTCTTTCTCCCCCACCCCGTCCCCTCCCACCATCTCACTCTCCCCCACCCCATTCCCTCCCACTATCTCCCTCTCCCCCACCCACGCATGCAATCATAGGACGAAGGCCGACTGAAATATGCAAGGACCTAGTAAAAGCTTGAGGGAGAAAAAAATTACGAAATTGCATCACGTCATTCTTCGAGGTCACAAATGCCGAAACTTCCAGAGTCGGGAAACACCAAAACGTAACAAAAAGGGCAAAGCCCATAAGACTCACATGCTTGACCTTAACCTTTATATGACCTTGACCTTCAGGTCAACTTCAAGGTCCAGGTCAAACCACTAAGCCTACCAATGACATCATGCACTAAGAAATGCTTTACACTTTTTTCCTACCAAAATACATGTGACCTTGACCCAATGTCAAGGTCATCCAAGATCATGCAACACAAAGCTGTTAATTCAAGACATAGGAAGCACAATGCTGCTTATTGGCACTTTCTACCATGAGATATGGTCACTTTTAGTGGTTCACTACACCATTTTGGTCACATTTCATAAGGGTCAAAGTGACCTTGACATTGATGATATGTGACCAAATGTGTCTGCTGATAAAAGTATAACATGTGCCCCACATAGTTATTAAGTTTTAAACAGTTATCTTCAATAGTTCAGGATCAAGGTCACTTCAAACTATGTATATAATCCAACTTTGAAGAGCTCTTGTGACCTTGACCTTGAAGCAAGGGCAACCAAACTGGTATGAAAAGATAGGGCTTACTTTTTCCTATATACCATATATAGGTCAGGTAACCAATCTCAGAAACTTCAGAGAAAATTTAGAAAATGTGAAAAATGGCTGTTTTTAGACAACATTTATGGCCCCTGCGACCTTGACCTTGAAGCAAGGACAAGTTACTATGTATTTTGTTAAGGCCTTGTCATCATACACCATCATGCCATATTTGGTATTGATAGACTTAATAGTCTCCGAGAAAAATCCAACGTTAAAGTTTCCCGACGCCCGGACGCCCGGAGACCCCGGACGCCCGGTCGCCCAGACAGACGAAACGGGTTGAGTACATAGACTCACTTTTGCTTTGCATGTGAGTCAAAAACGTAAAAAAAAGTCACTTCAAAGTCCAATTTGGTCACGAAAAATACCCTACGACCCCTTCCCAACCGTCCTCTGGGCCGATGCCAAAAATCAAAGCGACCGGCGAAACGGGCTCGGAAGAGTTCTTGCACAAAGTTTTACCTTTTGCGAATTAATATATAGATGGTTTCTCCCCAAAACGGTAAAATGACGTTAGCCAAGTTTAATATTGATCTTTATGGTCTCATTGATCCATCCATTACGCCCATTAACGTCATATTAACTTAGGAACAAATCGATTAAAATACCTAAATCGCTTCTGGATGAATGGTAAGTAGGGCGAATGTCGTGTCAAAGTCGGATCGAAACTATGTTCCGTGACGGTGCGTTATTCGAAGTTTGCTATCAAACTCTGGAGAATCGCTGAAGCTAAACAAAAGCACATGCCTTTGTAGATCGTTGTACAGAGGCTTGTGGTTGATAGGACGAAAATGATATTTACTTACTTTAAAAGATGAGACGTTGAACATTCGCGAGGTTGCTTTTCGAAATAAACACAGCTTCAAATTGCCGTTAAAATTGCTTGGAAAGTTTTCAAAACTATGTTTAACCATTTCTTTTCAATACAGTTCTTCTAAACATGATTATTAAAAAAATTCATTCAATGTTCTGACAAATAAAAAAGGAGTTTCTCAATGGCATGCCTCCACAAAGCAATAGGGCAAGTATTCAATCTGAACTGCAGTATGCCGCAAGTGAATGCGAGTTTTATGTCTCCAGTAGGTAGTTTTGAAAACATAGCAAAATATACTTATACATCATAAGTCTTATTGTCAGTCCTTTTTTCCTTCGTATTTCCTTGCGTACATCAACAAGAAATATCGCGAGTGGGAAAGCGGCAGAAATCGTCACCTGCGCACATTGTCTGGGGAATTTAGGGGGTGGTGGGGATTGGAATACTTACTGACAGCTTAATACAGCTTAACACACAGAGCCGAAACCCTGCGTGGGACAGACACGAAAAATGGAACATATCCTGAGTTTACAACTTACAAGTGATCCAGACTCACGAAGAGGCACACTTTTCTTCAAATGTGCAGTTCACGCCGTTCGGAATTTGTGACGTCATCATCACTGCTTCATGACATTTTGCGTCACATGAATACGATAGCAAGATGAGGGCAAACGAGAAAACGAGGCGTAAGTCGGGTGACCTAACTTTCAGGTAAAAGTTCACCAACATCTCTTAGGGGTAAAAATTGAGACACTCCTGAACTAATGTTAAATACATTGAATAAAATAACAAAACTAGATTTAAAATAGCAAAAAAAATACTTAACTATTCTCCTAATCACACGAGTATGTAGATTCCTGATGTCAACTTTTCAAGCCATTAAAAGTCCACAATTTTGTGCATTTTGTAAGAATTTCACTCTACAATGCACGATCCATCTATGGAAGACCGTAAACCGGAATGACAATCAAGGGAGGTTACTCTCCGTAACCCTGACGTTATCGCTATAGACTTTATTCACGCAGCGGCCATTTTGAAATCGAAAACAAGACGGACTTTGCAAAAATATTGGCGTCTTCTATGGAAAGCACCAGTACCAGTACATGGAGTTGACCTCTCCTTCATGTACCTCCATTCTCGCATGGAAATGCGGAAATATTGGCAATTGATGTTGGTGCCCACATTTAAAAAGACAGTCAGAGGCTGTGGAGCGAGTCCAGCGCAGAGCTACCAAGTTGTTGAGTGAATGTCGGGAGATGTCTTACAGCGAGCGCGTAGAGTATTTCAATCTGCACTCACTAAAACGTAAAAGGAAGAAGGATTCGTGGTGACTGCACCGACTACTAAAGTTTTCAAAAACCAACTGGACCAGGATTCTACATTCATATCGTTTTCTAGAAGCTATGATGAGCGACACTGTGGCAATAGGAAAATTGTGCTAAGACCTTCTGTTATAATTTATATAACGCAACACATTACGATGGGGCGTTCAAAAGGCTTCACGGCCTATATCTAGCCTCTCAGCTACTACTACTAGTACAACTACTACTACTACTACTACTACTACTACTACTACTACTACTACTACTACTACTACTACTACATACCCAGTAGAAAGAAAGGGAAAGGATACGAAAAGTTCATCTAAGGATTTGTGCATGACATCGAAGGTAAAACAGGTTACCCTTCTCTCTTGTAGATCTAGGTCTGTAGTGTTAATCATTATGACTGGTGTTTCTTGAAATAAGGTCAGTAAGCCTATATGTTAATTTATTACGCTAATATAACCATGAGCTGCCTTTGCAGATAGTTTGTTTTATCTGATCATATTCTTAATTTTGAGTCAAAACTGCGAGATAATCAACTACTGCCAGCTGCGCTTGCATCGTCTGCCATGCCGAAATCAACATGTCCGGTATGATCAAGACTCTATACATGGCTCTCTACCATTGGCTGATTTATATTTTTGGACCAATCACAATAGGGTTCTCATGAGTAGAGGTTGTTACTATGTTAGGTCGTGCAAAGTGATCGAATGCGCTTGCTTCTTGGTGTAAACATTGCAGTCTCCCAGCTATAAACAAAATAAAACATCACTTGCGCATATTTCAACATTTCCATGCGAGAATGGAGGCACATGAAGGATATTTCCACTCCATGTACTGGTACTGGGGCTGGCCATAGAAGACGCCAATATTTTTGCAAAGTCCGTCTCGTTTTGAAAACCGGAAGTATCTCGCGTGAATAATGTCCGTCCGTTTGGAGAGATGGGTTGGAGGTAATAGCAAAGACCATACATTACTAAGACCGCGCACTCGGCTATTTTTGCACACGCGGAGCGAGGTACGGATTTAGAGTTACGTCCCCGTTTTCGCGTGTCTTTCGACGCCAGCGAGAATAGCAACGAGTAGGAGTCTGCAACCTTCGGCGGCTTGCTTTCCTCATTCTGCAAACTACATGATATATAAAGCATGCAGCAGAGGATAATTGCAAAGAATTCACTTACCTCAACGTATGGAAGAGGGTCGGTTTCCGAAACTAGGGATGCAGACGAATCCAGAATGCACTCGATCAATGTCTATCCTGCTGTACTCGTGGTACTGAAGGGCAGAGTAAGGAAAAATGAATACCAATGTCTTTCCACACGTTGCATTGTCTTCGTCATCACACTTTTTAACAAATTCAGCATTTTTAACAACAGTATTTTCTCCTCAGGTACAACAGTGAAAGGAATCTTGTGTGTCACAAATTACGAAGTTTGATGATTTTTCTGTTCTTCTCGCGTTTATGCGCAAAGGAGGCAGTGCAGTCCTTGAGAGTTGACTTCAGGCGTACATGGATGAATGTGCTCACAATGCAAGGCCTCAGCTTGCAAGTTCCTCCTGGGCATTCAAGAGTGAGTTTATTTCCGAGGAGAGAAACAAGCCGAGATTTCACTTTGTCCGAGTGAAGTACACTCTCAACGTTTTTGCATTACACCTCTTCCATCATCTCCACTGCGCGTAACAGATCATCACTTGGTACTGTGAGACCTTTTCCTGCAGCATGATTGTATTCCTTGAATAGAAGGATCTCTTTGTTAATATTAATACATCTGGGTTGATAGGTTCCCTTTTGCACGTTACAACATTTTTGTCGGCCACTTGCATATAAATCCATGCATCTCTTTACTCACTCAGTATTTCTTTTCTCAGCCTCAAGGCATGGAAAATGTACTTCGCAAGTGACCTTGTCATTTGTTTCAGTCTTTCCCTGCATCATAGTTTTACAGCCATAGGTTTTTTAACTGTATAACCTGGAATTGTTCTAAATAGTTTTTCCTTAGTTCGTTGTATGCAGGTCATGTTAGTAGGAAGTGTTCTTCATTCTCTTTTTCTTTACAGAATGAACAGTTTGTGTCTGGTATCCTTTCGTATCTTGTATTAGTGAGTAAACCGTTGATTCCAAATATAAACCTTATATACAGATCCCTGCACTTTTCACGTCTAGTATAATCAAGTACTTTTGTAACCCAAAGTTTTGTTTAAAGGATGAATACCAAACATATATATCATCGCATTCGTTTTTCACATTCCACTCCTGCATAATGCAATCCTTAATTCTCTGCTTTAGGTGATGGATGAAATGTTTTTCGTCCGCAACTTCTCCATTTAACCACACAAATCCAAAACCTAGACGGTATAGGAAATTCTTCACCATCTCAGCCCAGTTTTGGTCACCGACAATACGTGAGTTAATTATCATTCTGTATACTTGCTTGGAAGTCTTTCCTCTTTCCTTCGACAGAGTTTCAGATAGAATGTAATGATCTTGATACTGCTGTTTATTGAGTTCGGAAATCTACCCAGATCTCCGTACACCATGTGATTCGGGGTCCTTGTGTCCAGTCCCAAGAATCTCTTACAAATGAAAGTGTGAATTTTCTCCACTTTCAAACTTGCCACAAGTATTTACATCCATCATGCTACACATCAATGTGCCTGCCACTAGAGTTTAAGTCTAAAATGACACACATCACTGTGCCAGTCATTCATCTTTAAATCCATCGTGACACACATCACTGTGCCAGTCATTCATATTTAAATTCATCGTACTACACAAAGGTATGCCTACCACTAGTGTTTAAATCCATCATGACTCACAAAACACTGTGCCAGTCATTCATCTTTAAATCCGTCATACCACACATCTATGTGCCTGCCTCTAGTCTTTAAATATATCATACTACACGTCAATGTGCCTGCCATTAGTCCAACATACTACCCAACAGAGTACTACTAAAATCCATCATACTACACAACAGTGTTTTTTCAAATCGTGTTTAAATCTATGATACTAAACCACTGTATGCCTGTCACTAGTATTAAAATCCAATATACTACACAACATTGTGACTGGCACTAGTGTTCATCTTACTACACCACAGTGTGCCAGCAACTAGTCTTTAATATACATCATAAAACACTGCGATGTGTAGACCACTAGTGCTTAGATTCCTTCTAAGGTTACAGTCAAAACAGAAAGACGCCTGACTTCGAGCAAAATCAGTGTCTTTACGGTGTTGATGTTTCCAAACTTTTGCTCATGCACTACAGCCTACGTCTGCCTTCAGTGTGACTTCAGTTGACTTCTAAGACGCAACGGCTATTCACGGATTCAAATCTGAGTATATGAAGGTATAGTGGTTGCAATGAGAGATTCTGGAACATAAGATGTCAGAAGGTTGACGCATGCGAATTGTAGAGGTTGCAATGCCATGTAAAACGTGAAAGAGAATATGTTTAGAAAATGCCATGGTATAGGTATCAATGCGTTCCTGTACTCGATATTCGAAAAACGTCCAGAATGCAGTTGTACATCATAGTTTACAGACGTACGGTATTGCCAACCCTCCATGTCACTGTGCACTGACGCTCCCCTTTTATCGGCAGTTGAAAGTCCCAAGTCATCACGGAGAGATTCGTCTTAATGCGTCATTGTCAGTCAAGCCATAGCAGCCTGCACTTCAATCAGATTATTGGAACTATGATGCTATCAATGTTAATTATGTTTATTCATTTTCTACACGTATTCCTTCTTTCAGCAATAAAAATTCACATAAGCCAAACCACGTGTGATCTGCTGAAAAGGACGGGAGAGTTTCTCATCGAATATCGAGAAACGATGGATATTAAGGTAATGTCGAATAATAACAATATTAATAAATATAATAATAATTTTGTTTCTTAATCACTATTATAAACATATAATGAAGCTCACAGTTCTTTACATACGACTTAATTATGTACAGAGTTAAAAGACAAAGTTACGTCAAGCTTTGTAAAGACACAAACACACGCACGCGCGCGCGCGCACACACACACACACACACACACACACACGCACACGCACACAAACATACACACACACTCAAACACACTCACAAACACACACGCACACACACACACACACACACACACACTCACACACACACACATACAGAGAGAGAGAGAGAGAGAGAGAGAGAGAGAGAGAGAGCATGGACGCTTGAAGCAGCGATTTAACCTGCAACTCCTGCCTTTAACTCTGCACCATGTCTCAGGAATTCATTGGCAAAAAGGAAAGGGGACACTAGGAAAGTATGTTCAGAAAAAATGCGTCTTCAGTGCTGTCTTGAAAGTTTTGTAAGTAGAGGCTTTTCCGATTTGAAGAGGAAGGGAGTTCCAAGTTGGAGGACCAAAATCGGAAAAGGTTCGTTTGCCACAGGTGTCGAGGGAGAAGCATGAAACTTTAACGAAGAGAGCGTCCTGAGACCAAAGCGATCGGGGGAGTACGTCCAGGTGGACAAGGTTCCGAAGGTATGATGGTGTGCTAACGTTGTAAAGACACTGATAGCAGAGGCTGCAAACCTTGTACTCCACTCTGGCCTTAACTTGAAGCCAGTGATGTGTCTTAAGTAGCGGTGTGATATGCTACCGTTTGGATTTGCGGAGGACAAGGCGCGCGGTAATATTCTGATTTCTCGACAGCCTGGTTATCTTGCCATCTGGGAGACCGGCAAGAGGTGAGTTACATTAGTCCATTCTGTACAGAATGAAAGCAGGTGCCAGCTTAATTGCTGCTGCATCATATAAGTACGGCCGGATCTGGTGGAGCCTGCGAAAGTGGAAATACAGTATTCTGCAAAAGGGATCAGAAGGTTCCCAATAACAACAGATTTCAAGGGCAGTTGACGGAATTTGCTTGCGGTACCCACTGGCAACACTTCGTTTTTTTTAGGTCTGTTTGACTGCATCCACACCGCAGTGTTTTGAATGGTGTTGCTCATTTTGCAGGATGGACTGATAAAGGGCAAGGGACAGGCATGACTGTATAACCGAGTGTCATCCGCATACAAGTGTTATGAGAAATCAGTATTCCCAATGGCATTTCCAAGAGGAAGCATGTACATGGAGTACAGAACGGGCCCCAAAACTAAGCCCTGAGGAACTCCGTACTTGAGAGGCGTCTGTTGACTCAGTATCGCTGTGAAAGGTTGCTGGGTGGTGGTGGCTCGTGGGCAACTCTCGACAGCATAACGTTGAAGGGAACTTCCAACCCCTGGGCTAACTGAAAAGGAAAGACGTCAACGTAACAGAACGGGTCATGGACGTTTCGCCCCATATGCGACATTCGGAACGTCGTTTAGCTTAAGATTACACCCGAATCACGCGAACCATTAAGGTGCATGGAGTACAGTACCACCGAGCAAGACGTTTGTCACAAAACGCAGATACATTAACGCGGCCGGATCTTAGCTAAACGACGTTCCAAATGTCGCAAATGGGGCGAAACGTCCAGCACCTAACAGAACACGCAAGAGGATATAAATGAATAACAAAAGAGTTTATTGCCAAAAAAGAGTCAATTGAAATAAGTACAAATACAAAACTGCCAAATTCCCCATTTAATCACCAAAACCACGACTGGGCCACAAAAACCAGACCACATACACACACACACACACACACACACACACACACACAACACACACACACACACACACACACACACACACACACACACACACACACGCACACACACACACACACACACACACACACAATTCCAAGCAAGGATCTGAAACAAAGAAAAAAGGAACAGCTATTTCAAACTTCTTTGCATAACTACAAAATATGACGCGTGCGAGGTAAAATGAATGATTACAGAAGGAAACAAAAAGAAATACGGATACTAACCCTGCGATCCGGAACGGTAAGTAGTTGTACCAATAGGGCACCCAGGATGCTAACCCTCTTAAATAGGGTAACTACAAATATGACACGAGAAAATGAATAAAATCATTCATAACGTGTCAAACCACTGAGGGAAAAATGCATTAACTGTATCTTGCTATATATAAACATAAATCACTCAAAAGATACTAAATCCTTGGAGATTACCAAAACAATCGTGCAACACGTGCGCAATGCTCCCAGACTAGCTAGAGAGTTAACAATCAAAAAGAAAATACGAAACAGGCAACGTGCATACCAAGAAAAGCATTATGCTGAACTGTCAATAAACAACAAAAATACGTTAAAGCAACTATAGGTGTAACCCACTCAGTCACAACAGATCTCTTAAATACACACGCAGGCAATATTTAATACTGAAACATTAAGCATTTTACATGGAGTCGTGACAATTGCCTACCTGAAGTGACTATGTTTGTCCAGACAAGTAGGATCCAAACCAATCAAGAACAGAACCACCAAGACCGAAAAAATAAGACAGCCTTCTGAGCAGTCTATCGTGATCAATGGTATACAAAAGTTGCCGGTTTATTCATGTTCCGTCTAAGTGACCCTCCCAAAGTCCAATCCCAACTTCTCCGCGTTAGAGAGGAGACAGGTAGAGGGGACTCCACTTGGACTCGCCTCTCCTTGACCAACTGGGACCCTGGCAAACGTGTTCCCCTACGTAGTGGAGCAGCGTGTTAGCCGCGAGCTGCGACCAGTGTCGGGAGAGGGAGGGATCCTGGTGAGTGAGGGAAGCTGCTGCTGTGGCAGAAAAAAACACAACAACAACACTTTGGCACGGACTTCTCCTAGACGGGTGGTCAGATGGACCCGATCTGACCAATCTGCTGGTCGCGTCTGCCTGAGGTGTTGTCATTCTTTGTAGGGATTAGGCCCTTCCTTATCCTTTCCCTCTTCCCCCTCCCTGTTGTTAACGTTTTTAGTCTAGACGTAATTTGCTGGTGACTCCGAAATCGGCTGCTCATGTGTCAATCATGTATTGTGGAAAAAGTGAGAGGACGTCACTCTACATGAGTATCTCCCCGGCATAGCCCTGGCATGGCGACTCGCTGGTCATCAGCGCAGACCATTTCCCCTTGTTGGGCTCCGTGATGATGGGGAGTGCCATCAATGAATATTTATCATTTAATCATGGAATCTACAAAAAGAAAGAATCTCCCTTCTAAAAGACAGAGTGAGCTCTCCTCCAGTTTCGATAGCCTTTTGGACTCGACTCCTCTTTTTAATGACGACAGCTGGCCTTCATTTTTGCTCGTCCGTTCTCGTAATCAACAAAACGAACTGAACAAAGTCTCTCCATTTGCCATCGCTAAAGCCATACAAGGCAATGTTAGTGAGCCCAACCAGGTCCAAAAGCTTAGGAGTGGTGACCTTCTTATAGAGGTGACCAAGAAGTCCCACTCTTCCAACCTGCTGAAGGCGTCAACCTTTGCCAACGTCCGAGTAAAAGTCGAGCCTCACACAAGCTTTAATTCCTGCAAAGGAATCATTCGATGCAGAGACTTTGCAGATCAAACTGAAGTCGACATACTGGAAGTATTGTCGGACCAGTGAATGAGGGGTATCCGAAAGGTGACAGCCAGACGTGATGATGTGAACAGGTCCACCAACACGATCCTGTTGACCTTTGCCACTTCTACTTTCCCTGCCTTTGTGAAGGCCGGTTACCTCCGAATCGCTGTTGATCCTTTCATCTCCAACTCACTACGCTGCTTCAAATGCCAGAGTTTGGTCATCACCAGGACTCCTGCAGTCGTGCTGCTCGCTGCGGGCGATGCTGTGGCAATGAACATACTGATGATGGCTGCAGCTACACCCTTAAATGTGACAATTACTCTGGCTCGCACCCATCTTTCTCACGGGACCGTCCCAAGTGGCAGCACGACAGAGAGGTCCAGAGAGTGAGAGTCACCAAGGAAAAAGCGTTTCCGGAGGCGAGACGACTCGTAGAGGCTTCGACCAGGCCTCGATCTGGCCCGTCGTATGCCTTCATAGTCAAGTCAGCCCAGTTTGTGGCAGGTCAGACAACCATCACGTGGCTGAAAGATGACAAACCGAATTCCGTGTGCGAGTCGGTTTCTGCTGCTGTCCAGACGACTTCTGGAGAGACACTAAGGAAGATGTCGAAGCCACCCGAGTCATCTCGGCTGCCCACTAAGCCACCAAAGAAGTCGGAGAAACGAGCTCCATCAACAAAAGACCGGCTATTGAAGGGGATGGAAGGATGGATGCATGGATGGAGTTTTACGGCCTATCAGTCTTTCTAGACTATGTAAGACCATTACGCACGAAAATCGCTTTCACGGTTTAGAGTAAACAGAAATCAAGTCACGGTGTCCCTAGTTATTTGCCTCTTACGAATCGCATAGGGAGACGCGGTGGGTCAATTCTGACTCCAAACCAACTGGGGGATTTCGAAGGGGGAGCGAGATCCATTGCAGCAGCATACCTTTTTAGTGCGCTACAGGCCTCTGGTAAATGGAAACGGGAGATCCCGTCTCTCAGGTCCTCAGAGCCACGTCCACTGCCCTAGGAAGAAATTATCACTTTTATTCAGTGGAATTGTCGAGGTGTGAGAGCTAATTTTGAGGAGATATAACTATTAATATCGCTGTTTAATTCCTCTGTTCTCTGTTTACAAGTGACTGATAAAATCCCGAGATACGGTCTCTTTATGTGGTTTTACTACCTTTTTGTCCTCTTATTCGGAAAGAGCTGTTGGTGGGGGTGTATTCTGGTGGGACATATTCCTCATGGTCTCATCTCCCCGTCCACTCCACTGCAGGCAGTGGCTGAGCTTTTAACACTTGACAGACACATCACCATATGTTCTCTGTATGTACCCCCATGTCCTCTTTAAGCAGTGACAATTTATTAGATTTAATAACTCAGTTGACACCACCTTTTAATTCCCTGGAGATTTTTATGGCCATTATCCTTCGAGGGGCGGTCATATCACCGACCCTCGTGGTAAACTTTTAGAAAATTCATCTTTGATAATGATTTGTTTAACAATAAGCAGCCTACTTATCTCCGTCCTGCCTCTTTCTCATTTACCGCCATTGACCTCAGTCTCTGTTCCCCCTTGCTTGCCTGGGATTTTTTCCTGGCAGGTGCGGGAGGATTCTCATGGAAGTGACCACTTTCCAGTCGTGCCGACAACTGTCAGACCCTCTGCTGCTCAGAGACCGTCTCGGTGGAAACTCCAGGCAGCCGACTGTACTCTTGATCTCTCTGTGAGACTCGGATCCGTACTGAAGGCTTCGATGGCGGTGATGACCCAGTAGGCACTTATACCAATGGTGTACATGCACTTGCTCATTTGTCCAACCATCAGACCTCGACCGCACCACGGCGGGTACATCGTCCCTGGTTTAACCAGGAGTGTCGAAATGTTCTCTGCTAGAGAAATAAGCCTCTCCGACTTCTTCCAAAGAAACCCATACCCCGAGAATCTTCGCCGTGTCAGGGAACTTTGAGCCCTTGCTCGGCGCACCATTCGCGCTGCCAGAAGGCAGTCCTGGAGGGAGTATGTTAGTAAGCTCTCCTCCAGGACTCCTGTTCGTAAGACGTGGGGGATGATGCCAAAGATCTCGGTGAAGTCTGTTTCTTCTCCTGTCTCTCATTTGTCTGTTGATGGGATGACTGTCGACTCGACACTTGAGATTGCTGATGCTGTACCTGCTACCGTTTCCCATAATTCGTCAACTTCTTTCTGTAATCCATTGTTCAAACGGAACACGGTGTCACGGGAAAAGGTTGGCCTCAGATTCGAGTCTGAGGACTCGGTAGTTTAAAATATGCTTTTTCTCTGCTGGAGCTTCTCGTCGCCTTGAGAAACGCCCATGATACATCTCCTGGTCCTGATGGCATTCCTTATCAAATGCTCGAGCATCTGCCCAAGACATCGCTCCAGTTGTTACTTGAGGTTATTAATTCTATCTGGTTTTGAGGTTCATTCCCACCTTCGTGGGGGAAGTCTACTGTCATTCCGGTTCTCAAATCGAGTAAGGATCCTAAGGACCCTGTCAGTTACCGTCCAGTATCCCTTTCAAGTTGTGTCTGCAAGACCTTAGAACGGATGATTAACGCCCGGCTCGTCTGGTTCCTGGAGTAGCATGGAGTCTTCAGGTACGTCCAGTGCGGCATTAGGAGGCGACGTAGCACGGCTGATCATCTCGTTTGTCTTGAGCCTTTTGCGGGACGCTTTTGTACGTCAGGAACATTGTGTTGGAGTCTTCTTCGACCTCGAGAAGGCCTACAACACTATGTGGAGATATGGCATCTTGTCCGATTTCCACACAATGTTGTCTTCGAGGTCAACTTCCACATTTTGTTAGTAATTTCCTGTATGACAGCTCGTTTAGAGTCCATGTTGGACCCATTTTTTCAAAGTCTAATCCCCAGGAAATGTGCATCCCTCAGGAAAGGATTCTAAGTTTGATACTGTTTAGCGTAAAGGTTAACATTATTGTAAAGTATATTCCTCCCGAAATTCACTCTTTTTTATATGGAGATGATTGTTTAAATGTTTGTCATTGAATCGTCTTGTGGATTGGTCGGGTTTGAAATGTTTGAATGTTCTTCACCAAGCACTGAAAATGCACTTTTATGCACGTTGCATTGTACACACTGATCCTGTTTTGCTTCTACATGCATATCCTTTACCTGTCGCGGAGGAAACCAAGTTTCCTAGAATCCTCTTTGACAGACGTTTAACTTTTATATCACATCTTAAGTATTTAGTGTGCGAAGTGTACCAAGGCAATCAATATACTTAGAGTTGTTGCTCACTCCCACTGCATGGGGGGGGGGGGGGGGCGGGGGGAGGGGGGGAGGGGGGGGGGAGGGGGGGGCGGGGGGAGGGGAGGGGATGGAATACGTTTTTTAAAAACTTCTCTATCGTGCCTTGGTACGGAACAAACTAGTTTACGGTTGTTTTGTGTATGGGTCAGCTTGCAAGTCTTACTTGTCGATGCTCGATCCAATACATCATCAGGGATAACGTTTTTTCCTCGGTGCCTTCCGCACCTTTCCTGTGAAGAGTTTATCTGCGGAGGCACGCGAGCCTCCTTCATTTGCGTAGGTGCAAGCTTACGTTGCAATACATTGTTCGTGTACGTTCTAACCCGACAAATCTTACTTATCCTTATGTTGTCCAGCCGAAGTTCCCGCACCACTACGCGGCCAAGTCCAGCTGTATCCCCCTGTTGAGGATACGAGTTGAAGAGGATATAGCGGCGGCACCTATTCGGTTGGACAACATTTTTATCTATCATTTGTATATTTCGCCGCCGTAGCTCATGCCTGAACCTGTTTTAATACATTTAACAAAAGTTGTCAAGTGCTACCCTGCCTCACACTTATAAAAGTGAATTCCGGGAAATGTTATCCAATTATACATATTTTTACCCGCTATATACAGATGGTTCTAAAGAAGGGGATGGTGTGGCGGCAGCTGTTGTCGCCCACGACTCCATCTTGCGCTTTCGCCTTCCGGATGGAGTTTCGATCTACTCCGCAGAGCTTAGTGCACTTGAGGCCACTCTTAACGTAGTCCAGAGCAAGAGACTGACGCGAGCCCTTGTGGTCTTCGACTCGCTTTCGGCCTTACAGACTCTGCGGGGTAGAGATATTTCCCATTGTTATGCGTTTGGCGTATGTGTCCATCACTTTCAGCTTCAGTGAGGGGGTACTGAGGTCGCCTTTTGCTGGGTCCCTGACCATATGAGCATACCGTTGAATGAGAGAGCAAATCAAGTTGCAAAGTCTGCTCTCTCCCTTTCCACGCCCATATAAATATTTTCTATAGAAATTTCTATAGAAAAATCTATAGAAAATTCTATAGAAAATTCTATAGAAAATTCTATAGAACATTCTATAGAAATTTCTATAGAAACTTCTATAGAAATTTCTATAGAAAATTCTATAAAAATTTCTATAGAAAATTCTATAGAAAATTCTATAGAAATTTCTATAGAAATTTCTATAGAAAATTCTATAGAGGATTTTGTAGAAAACTAAATATTTAATATTTCAGTGAAATACAAGTAAAATACTCAAGTACATACCTTACAAATACCATGCATTGCTAAACTAAATTCTACAGATTGCTACATGCCATGCAAAAATGACAATAAAATTTCAGATTCTTTTCAGCAGGCTTTATTCTAGAATTAAAGTTTCAGACCACTTTTCCGGAATGTCAGGGTTTTTTTTTGGCATTAACGGGTCACATTAAAAATGATATTTTAACAGGAGAAGGAATAAAGGCAGCCTTTATAAACCATATATGTCAAGAAATTAAGCTCTAAGAATGAGCTGCATGTTTCTTGCAATAATTTTAATGATAACAGAAACAGCAATGAGAAACTGATGGAAAAGTACAACACTCAGGAAATGAATGAAAATAATTTCTTACTATTCACTCCTCTCAGGGTACTTTGCCAAGCAATAAAAGAAGTAAAACTCACAACAGAATCAGAGAATTCATTTCCCACCACAAAAATAACAAGAAAATCAACATAATTTGGCCACAATAGATTTTGCAAAGATTGTAAATACATAGGTGCAAATGCCGCACAGAACTCATACTGGTGCATGGTACTCCACTCCAACAGACTACACAACTCCATTTTTAAAGCACAAGAAAGCAAATCTCTACAATTAAAACGTTTCCAGTGCTGAATCATATTTGTGGGATAATGACATTCTGTTCATGCAGCATTTTCCATGAGTGAACAAGCTAAAGGAAAAACTTAATAAAAAAAGAAGTGGGACTGACCGCGAATTGAAAATCTACCGCAGTTCAGTATCTGTGTCAGTATTCTCATAACTGATCTGATTCCCCTCACTCAGATTTAGTTCTATTCCAGGTCGGTTCTAGCAATCACAGAATGGGAGTACGTAGGATCGATCAGGTCGGTTCCTGACACTCACAGGGTTATCTTCTTCCTTTAGTGGCACTGTTCAACTTTTGCCGCACAAAGCTCCGAACGTCCACGTCTGTGCTTTGAGAAAATTCCTTCTGCACGGCGACTGAAGCACAAAAGAATACATAAGTCAAATTTTGATTAAGATGGATAGCATACACCAAGTAAATTAATTTCAATAAGATGCATGTCTGAAAAGAATAAAACCATATAACTTCCACTCTGTAATTTATACACAAGACATAATTGTTTGCATGTTTTTTTTTGCTTTTGGCCATGTGTTGTACATGCAGTTGACCCTCTTCTGCAAGTAGGAATTATTTTTAAATATTCGAGCAGAATCACAGAAAATTTAGTTTTATGGTGTCCTGGATGAGGTTTTACAGAAAAGAAGGGGGAAAAACCAAAATCATAACAAATCAACCACACTTGCCAAATGTTTCTGATCCATCATGCAGAATCAGAATGCATGCACAAAGATGGCAAACACAAAAAATCAATTAGTTGCATGGCAGACACAAAACATTAATTAGTTGCAAGGCAAACACAAAAAAATCAATTAGTTGCAATCAAGAAAGTTTCCAGTAAAAAGGTTCAGAGCTACACATCTCATGGATCTTATGCTTTGTGTTGGTTTTTTCTGATATCAATGAACACTTAACAGGATATCGATATCCTATTAAGTGTTCAGTGATATATCAGAAAAACCCAACACATCATCAGTAATAATGTTGCAATTTTGCATTTATTCATATCCATCAAATCTTGTCAACATTCATGACTAAATCAGGCATTTGATATACTATTTTCTATGTACATGCTGTACATAAAACATGTACAATGTTCAGCCTACCTTAACTTCTTGCAGAATGTTAATATGAATTTTTAAAAATAATTATGTGCAACTACTCAGAACATACATGCATTTAAATCATGCAAGTGACTTGTGTCTAAACAATGCAAAAGCATGTAATAAAAATGTTTTACTGATGATTTGCTGGTGAGTCTGGCTGGGGAGCCCTGGCTTTGGTGATGATCCAGTCGCACCAGGTCTTTGGGTGCCCGAAATGGAATGAGTAGCAAGGTACTCCCTTGGAAACATTCCTTGCAGAAGGTCATTTACGAAGGTAAGAATCCAGTGGCTGAGGGGAAAAAGAGCAAATAGATGATTAATGCACTGGGTAATGACAGAGCACAATGAAGATTATCAGGCACCTAATTTTGAACTTGCAAATAGAACCCCTCAAAGGCAGCAACAATTTGCCCTAGCTTTGAATTCACCTACTGAAAAACTCATGATAAACAACATACAAGTGCTGAGAATGATGTAAACAACTTACTGTGAATACATGTGTTAAATGCTTATTTTGGATTTTTCTGTGGAAAATGGTAGATTTGCTAGTTGTACCTACCCTTATTTGACCAGACACCATATTTTCTCCCAGTTCATGGTTGGAAGCCTGGGAAGGCTGCTGTGTCTGACTGTCAGGCCCACTCCTGGGTTGGAGAGATGGTGTAGTTGGCTGAGATGGTGTACTGCTTCTCCAACCTCTCTAGAATACCAGGAGCCACTGAAAAGCAAATTAATCTTCTCTGAAGAAACGCCAAAACGGTGATGCTACCAAAACGCATACAATCAAAAGTTTGAGCAACAGTCGAAAGGCAAAAGGAACGCTAGAAAGGGTTCAGTCAAAGAGTTCTGGGAGCACAGGGCAGCCGTCGTGCTGCAGATAACCGAATAAATAAATAAACACGAACAATGTGGAGGAGTCACACTGCGAAAAGTGCGGTGGACTAAGGCCTGTGGAACCCGCAGTCACTCTCCGCAGTCATCTCGCAACCTGGATGAGGCAAGAACACAGAAGGCGACTACATCAAATTAAGAATTCTGAAGATCACAAAGCGATTAAATCAAACAACAGTGACAACGACAAAAATCTGAGCGAGACGACATGCAGTCACCTATAATCTTTGATGCAGTGACGCAAAGCATGCAGCGCGCGCGTACACTCGATCTCTCAAACGCTCAGATTCAAAACGTCGTGCAAACGACCAAACCAATTTCTGGCTGACGCAATGCGAGTTTGCAAGCCATATATATGATCTGTGCCTACAATAACGAAAGAAACGAAAGATTTCAGTGACGACAGTTATTTTTGTTACGGCAGTTACGAATGAGGAAAGCTGACACAGTTCAAAATACCCACCTTCCCGCCTTGTCGCCATTTTCACACGCGGAACAACGTCACGCGCTTTGCGAGATCTCGCGCGAGGATCTTGTCGGTCCCAAAGCAGACGACACGTTTCAGAGCTTTCGAAACCTCGGTATGAACGACAGTGACGAACTGACAAAAAATGTCCACATAAATATGACTTGGGGATTTTCTATTTTGTTGATGTTTAGTTTTTGTATATGATTTATTTCTTCAAATGTGCCAAATAATTTTTTTTTCCAATGTTCTGGATATTCACTTAACCTTCATCATTACCTCAGAGTAAAAAAACTAGCCCGCAATGTCATGTTCAGGGCAAAAGTTAAATGTTGATGATGGGTTCATGACACTAATTCTACATGATACTTTTCAGAAAAGTTTCGATCTATTCTGTGAGCCTTAAGGACAATACAAGCAGGCATTATCTCTCTCTCTCTCTCTCTCCTCCTCTCTCTCCTCTCTCTCCTCCTTCTCTCCTCCCTCCTCTCCCTCTCCCTCCCTTTCTCTCCCTTTCACTCCCTCTCTTTCTCGCCTCCCCCTCCCTTTCTCTCCCTCTCCCTCTCTCTCTCTCTCTCTCTCTCTCTCTCTCTCTCTCTCTCTCTCTCTCTCCTCCCTCCCTCGACATCCCCCTCTCTCTCTCTCTCTCTCTCTCTCTCTCTCTCTCTCTCTCTCTCTCTCTCTCTCTCTCTCTCTCTCTCTCTTTCTCTCTCTCTCTCTCTCTCTCTCTCTCTCTCTTCCTCTCCCCCCCCCCGGCTCTCTCTCTCTCTCGATCTCTCTAGGTCTCTCTCACTCACACACACACACACACACAAACACACTCACGCGCACACAGAGCTTCCTTTTCCTTCTGACATACATTCTCGAGCACAGCAACAATTAAATCCTAATCCTACGGAAGTGAAAGGAATGGAGTTGTCTCAGTCTATATAGCCTGCAGTGGACACTGTACTGAATCGAATGTATGCCAATTAAGGACAGTACTTCGCACAAGGTGAAAGAAGAAAATAAATATTACAACTAAAGGTTACTCTAGCTCTTTTCTGTCAACTGCATGATGGAGATTATGAATGTGTTATTGCGATCACATACTGGTGTATACTGGTACTTACTTTACAGTTTATATGGCAAAACATATGATGGAGCTCTGCAAAATACTGTCGAACATTCAACTGACTATGTATATGTCAGTGCATGTTCTGTAGATTCATAAGGACTAGCTGCCTACACGCCAATACAGAATAGTATAGCAATCGTCGATCTTCTATAATATTATTATAGTAAACTGCAGTAATTACTTCATTATTCTATAAAGTCTATAGAATATCCTATATTCCAGGCTGCATAGTATAGATTCTATAGAAATGTCTATAGAATGCTATAGATTCTGTAGTGCATGTATAGTGCTCTATAGAAAATATAGCATTCTGTAGTAGTTTCTATTGCATTCTATAGAAATTTTGATAAAATGCTATATAGATGATACAGATGTCTATAGAATTCTATATAAATCTCTATAGAAATCTATAGATGATATAAGTACATTATAGATGTCTATAGAATTCTATTTAAAAATCTATAGAATGCTATAGATTATATACCCCCACAAAAAATTCTATAGAATTCTATAGATAATTTTTATAGAAGTCTATAGAAATCTATAGAATTCTATAGAAATTTCTATAGAAATCTATAGAATTCTATAGATTTCTATAGAATTCTATAGAAATCTATATCATTCTATAGAAGTTTCTATAGAATTCTATAGAAATTTCTATAGATTTCTATAGAATTCTATAGAAATCTATAGAATTCTATAGAATTCTATAGAAATCTATAGCATTCTATAGAAGTTTCTATAGAAATTTCTATAGAATTCTATAGAAATCTATAGAATTCTATAGAAATCTATAGAATTCTATAGAAAGTTCTATAGAATTCTATAGATTTCTATAGAATCTTTTTATATGGGCGTCCCCGGGCAGGATCCCTGCGAGCGACCTTGTACCCTGCATTAATAAATACATTTTTAATCTGTGACAGGCCGACTGGGAAGGCAGGGCACATAACAATATTTATAGATATCTTCTGTGTGGGGTGAGCCACTCTCCATCACATCGCTCTCAAGATAAGAGGAAGTTGTGCTCTGCCGTTCCCGGATTGGCCATTACGTTTTAACCCACTCCAAAGACCCTCTAGAATTGTAGAGGGTCTTTGCCCACTCTTATTTGTTGCGGTCAGAGCCTCCACCGCAGTGCAATACCTGCCAGTGCAGGCTCACCATAGAGCATATTCTGGTTAAATTAAGTGTCCCCGTTGGAGTGGGTCGAACAATCTCTGACATTTTTAAAGATCCTTTAACTGTAATAACATTTTTAATATAGATTCTGAGTTTTATTTTCGCCTTTAAGTCGTTGTGTCTTCATTTGTTCTCGATATTTCTTTATTTACTTCCTCTAAGGTATTCCTCTAATTATACATTTAAAACTCGTTAACTATGCTGTAGCTTGCATGGCCTTCACGGCTGATAAGCCCTTGGGCTCCATCCATTCATCCATCCATCCCTAAAGGGCTTTGCGCTTTATAAAGGACTAGGAACATCGCGATGTGAATTTTGCTCTGCGATTGTGAATTTTCGTCATTGAAGTTTTTTCATAGCCCACGCGGGCTGCTGGGCAGTGGAGCTTATCTCCTTACTTACTTACTTACTTACTTAGGCCCATCGCTCCTCCTGGAGCATAGGCCATCGACGACAGTTCTCCAGTGGGCGCGGTCCTGGGCAGCTCTCTCAATCTGTGTCCACGTGGTGCCAGTCCTCCTCAACTCTGCTTCAGTGTCTCGCCGCCAGGTGTTCCTGGGCCGTCCTCTTTTCCTTTTGCCCTCAGGGTTCCGAGTGAGGGATTGGCGGGTCACGCTGCAGGGAGCTTTTCTCCTTGTTTTCATGTAATTATGGCATATATAAGTACACACCTCAAAAGAAAGGACAAGGGAAAACCCTGTGAATTAAATAATTTAATGAAACAATATCGAAATAAATTAATCAAAATTATAATACATGTACACACATACACAAAAGGTGTTGGCCCACGGCTAAAAGCCTTCCGAGACACGAACCATCCCGCCTGCCCCGCCCCCTCACTGCTCCAGGCCACTGTGACGTCACTGGGTGCACCCGGACGCCGGGGATTTTCCCCCTACCCCGCCACCACCTCCCGCCACCACCCCATCTCCGTGCTGCATGTGGAACGTGGCTACAATGAGGAGTACTCACCTCCTTACCTCCCTCACTCACTCGACAGGATGAACCCGGAGGGGTAGCACCTTTCCTCGTACTGGTCCCCACGGGTTCATACACCAT
>JAWQFJ010017153.1:27500-70000 GCA_034096865.1 Theodoxus fluviatilis
GCTTTAGATATGGTTTCGTAGGACTACTACAAAATAGCAAAAGCAAACACTGAAACGGGCTGTAGTGACGACGATGTAACAAAATCAACAGATTAAAAACCTGACTAAATTTGTTAACGTTATCACTATAGTCCGTTTCAGTAATTTTGT
This sequence comes from Theodoxus fluviatilis, assembly GCA_034096865.1. Taxonomy (NCBI): domain Eukaryota; kingdom Metazoa; phylum Mollusca; class Gastropoda; order Cycloneritida; family Neritidae; genus Theodoxus; species Theodoxus fluviatilis. The sequence continues at coordinate 27,651 of JAWQFJ010017153.1, forward strand.
TTACTAGCTGAATTTTGCAGGCTTTCCATTGTCGCTTCCTGCTTTTGAACAGGGTCAATTTTTACCGTGCAATTTGATGAATGGGAGACCGTTGTATAGGGGTTGGCGTGGAGGCCATCTGTAGAGCAGAACAAAGTAGAGCATTTTACGGTTTTACCAGGATTCTTTTTCCTTTAGTTTAAATTTGCCTTTAGATTCTTGAATGCCTATTTATTATGTTGCTGCTACTTCAAATTTGCCATGCCTTTAAAAGGCAACCACGATTTAAATTCGGATGAAAAGGCTTTCCATTCTACATAAGCTCTCTTGTATTTTTAATCCTTCCTTATTATCTTCTCAAATCTGAATAATTTTAGGTTCGTTTACTGAAGCTCTTCTGCATAGAAACTTCCCTGTGTTTCATCTTCATTGAAGTCCTCTAGCTTGAATGTTACTGTGGGCATTAACATTGTTTTGATTTTAAATAACTCTTCTGTGAAATTATGTGGACAATCCCTTTTCAAACCATTTCTTTTTCCTACAGATTCTACCAAGATCGTCATCTTTGAATCTAATTTAGACTCCACTGTTTGCTCATTCTGATACAAGGCCTGTTGCTGATATAAGCTTGTTGCTCATTTTTCTCTTTGGATGCTTGAGTTGGAGTCATGCCCTGTGATCTGTGGACTGTTCCATTGTACCTCTTGATTATATCAGGTAATACATCAAAGTACCGGTATGTGTTGTTTACTGTAAAGTACTTCCACATCCAAGTTTTTGATGTATGGTTAAACACTTCCACTACAACTATCTTTCGTTTATTGTATGTGTGGTACATCTCAATGTGGTTCTCTGTGAGAAAACTTCTAAATGTTCTGTTTATGAATTTACTTCCCTGGTCTACTCACAGAAAACAAGGTCTTTTGCATTCATTTGAAATGGTATTAAATGCTTTTGATAATTGTAGTCCAGTTTTGTGTTTGATTTGAACACTCCAACCATATTTGTTAAGAAAGTCAATAGCATTCAATAGATACTTGTGTCCCTTGTTTTTTTTTTGCTGAAGGCCTGCATGTCTACCAACTCTGCACTCCAAATAACTGTCAATACCACTTGAAATAACTCGGCATTGAGAAACTTACTTCTAATTTGCTTATGCAATTATTCTGTTCTATCATTAGTCTATTTCCTCAATGCCTCTCTGTATTTCCCAGACACATTTTGTTTTTTAAGCTATTAAAAGGTCTGACAACTAGTGCCTTGGCAGCTTTTTCGCCCAAAGTCTTACCTGTGTGGTTGTTACAAATCGAATGTGGCAAATGGTGAGTCCACGTGATTGTGTTTTGACTGCAATTATTTTAAGCATGAGTTGGTGACATAGTGACTGAGGAGTGTTCACGTGTGAGCAAATGATCCGATTAATTGTATATTTGCCAAGTGAAAGCTGTGTGTGACACTGTGATTGCTGATGTTATATGTTATCATTCTACATTGTAAATACCGTGGATGACTGAAGATTGATAGTGAAGGAATAAATGAGTGAGTTTGCGTTGTTTTCAGGGTTCTTTGGCATGGTACAAGTCCCAGAGACGCTAGCTGAGGCTCGGAGCTCTATGGGCGGGGGACGCTTGAGCGCTTGCAGTGAGATTGTTGGCGGGGACCGCTTGAGCGGAGCTGGTGAGAGATTGTCGGCGGGGGCCGCACGTTAGCTCCTGTGAGCCCTGGTGCTTTCCAGGGCTGTTGTGTGATTGTGTTTGGTGCCAAATACACTTCGTTATATATCGGTGCTGGTGTTTGCGTTTTTTCTTGTTTATTTTCATTGTGCAGGCTAGGCTGACCCGAGGCCCAGTTAGCCGGTCCGTAACAGTGCTTTGACAACTGCTCCAGCATTTTTGCATCAGCCTCCTTATTCTACTAGCGTATGCAGTGTCATGTTGTCTACATATTTTATCCAGTTTATTTGTTTGTAGGCCAATCTCTATTGGAATACCCAGTCCAAAGCAATTGTTCCCAGGCAAAGTTAATCCTTTCCTTGGTAATAGAGGTATCATGGCTTTGTGAATGTCTATTGCACCTCCTTCCTTCTAAGGCAACAACATGGTTTTTCTGGATCCACAAATGGGGCACAGTAATCAAGCTATTTTCTTACCATTTTTGGTTGTTCCGCCAGTGACATTTGTAGAATCTGAGACTTGTTTACACTTCAGGCAGTTTGATTTAACAAATTCAATACGAATACCTTTTACAAACATAGTGAGTACCTTCTTTACAAATGTAATGGATAAAATGAATATATTTTGTATGAGTAAAATGATAATTATTCTACACACTTTTTGCAAATTATTAATTATTCTTTTGTTTACCATGCTAGGCCAGTGAGTAAAGGCAAGTAAAATGTCAATAGGCTTTCTTCTCGGTGTTCTGTTTTTGATGAACTAAACACAACAATATACACCCATGACAGAATCTAGACTTTGGTAATAATTAAACACCATTTCGTTTTTGTTCTTTTTTGTGTCATTTACAGTCACATCAGGTGGGGGAACTCCAAATGGACAGAAATATATTCATGAATGCTTGAATCAATGTTCATAGCAACGCAATGTGTACCTGGTCCAGCAAAGTTGTCTTGTAAATGTATTACTATGATTTCATACATGTGTGGTTTGGCTGGTACCATGCTATTAGAAAAGGTTCCTCTACAATTGTTTTTATGCTGACTTTAACATACGATCAATATATTGTATTGTGTTAATTTATTTGAACTTAGCGTCCATCCTCCAGTGGTCCTCTGTTCTAAAAGTTCTCTCTCTCTCTCTCTCTCTCTCTCTCTCTCTCTCTCTCTCTCTCTCTCTCTCTCTTTCTCTCTGTCTCTCTCTCTGTCTCTCTCTCTGTCTCTCTATCTTTCTCATATCTTTAGATCACATCTCTCTAGAACACATCTCTCTAGATCACATTATTAATTAGTTATTGGATTCCAGAGAGGATCAGACATCTTGCTGATGTTCCCGGAAGGACCAAGCCATGTTCTGTGTTTAAAAAACAAACTTTCTCCCCAAAGCCGATTTGGAAGAATAGAACCTGCAAGACTGGCAAGTAGTATTGGCCAGGAACACTTCAGTTTGTTGCTGTGTTCACATACATGCTATTTTGTGCTTTAGGCAAACATAGGTCAAGTCCTTTGCTTTGCTTTTTGTGCTCAGTAATTGTTTTGCAATCTGCCTGCTTATTAACAGTAATTTGTCTGTACCAGTGAGTTGATTGGGACTGAGCCAAATTGTAACACCAGTTTGTTTTTTTATTCAGAGCCTCATCTATTTTTTCCTCTTATGATTGGTTGTAAAACTAACTCAATATTCCGAGCGCATCTTATATCATCTTATAGTCTATTCATTTTCCAACATGCATCTCAAGAGCCCATGACTACTAAAGTAGTTGCAGGGGTCTAATGTTTTGCACCTAAAACGGTTTCTCTAAATTTAGAAAAAAAGGTAAGTGAGAAGCACCACATCAGTTTTCAAGCACAAGTCAAGATAGTCACCCAGAGTTTGATAATCAAATGCGCTCCAAACATTGATTGCATGATTGTAGTCTTTGGGACTTATCCCACTCTCAGTCATTGTGTAGTTAATCTGTTCAGTGAGAGGCAATATAGTTTCATCAAATGCAGAAAAGGAATCCATGTACATGTTGTCAAATGGGTACACATCCTTTTGAGTTACTAGCTTTGCTAATATTGGTTGAAATTTCTCACTAACATATGGATAAGCAGAGATCCATAACGGAAAAGATTATAATTACAAAAACACTGCAGCGTGCAGTTCAGTTGCAGTCTAGCATATCGGGTTAAAAAGCACTATAACGTGTGTTTGATAGATTAAATAAGCAGCCAAGTGAATTAGCGAAAAGTGATCAGAATCCAAGTGAGTAAAAAACAACAACACCAGACTGCTAGGGCAATAATTCGACATGGTTTATCTGGGACAGGTTAAGAAATGAAACAAATAGACTGACAAACGGAAGAGACAACATACCTTATTTCCAGCAGAGTAAAACAACATTATGAAGTGGCACAAATACCACAGAGCATTAATTACTTTGTTACTTTATTTCCATAAAATAAATCAGACAAAGTATCTGATGCAATGAGTACCACCTGTACCACCAAACAACTGTCCCATTTGTTAGGAGAACTTCAGGAAATGAGCCTGAATTATTCAGATTTCAGAAGATAAAAAGGAAGGATTTAAAATACAAGAGAGCTTATGTAAAGTGGAAAGGTTATTCATCAAAATTTAATTCTTGGGTGCCTCTCAAGGACATGACAATTTAAAAATAACAGCAAAACGCTAGGCATGCAAAAAACTAACGACAAAATAAATCTATAATTTTAAATGCATGATATAACAATTCTGAGGGATCAAAACTGCGTCAGCATCAGTCTCCCTGCAAGAAAAAGAATAAAGTCTGCAATTACACTGTTAAAACAGTAAATTGCTCAGCTCTGCTTTGCGCTACAGATTGCTTCCACGCCAACCCCTATACATGTACAGCGGTCCCCCATTCATCAAATTACCTCCAATCTGCTCCACTGCCTGAGCATTTTTACGAATGACGTCACGTGACACAGCCGAGATAAATTTAGTCCGACTCAACCACGTGACGCCGCTACGGCTTTTAGCTGAGAGGAGGATGGAAACAATTTGATTGTGCTACAATGTTCGGGTTCGTTCTGGAACCTTCACAATATATCTATGGTGTATTGGGTATTTCTGGACATACACTGCCTACTTTTGTTTTATCGCTTGCAGTATAAGTTTGCTCTATAAATTATGTCCCTTCACTGTATACGTGCGCTCTATGAATTATGTCCCTTGGATTGATCTAAATGAATCGAGGCATATACATATATATATATATATATATATATATATATATATATATATATATATATATATATATATATAGGACATTCTCTTTTCTGAAACGGAAATTCAGCCCGAGTTTCGTCTCTTTATTTCTGGCGGTTCCTGTAGACTGGTAAAAATAGAAGCTGATGTGATGATCGCTAGATCGTGGCAAAAGGATGACATTAAAGCATGCAAAAAGATTAATTAGATTAAAAACTAATCGAAAATAGTCATATTAGACTGTTTTAACGTATACTGTCTGCATAAAACCCACAGGAGATAAGTCAACAAACCTCACCGTAAGTACCTAGCTGGATAGCAGACAAACGCGATCGAACCGTAGTCACTACTCCAGCAGATGATCGAGCAAGTGTTCATGTAAAGCTCGAATGAGTAGCAGCAGATAACTGGGTAGTTCTGACTCGAATTGACAATTTTGTTTCTCTAGTCTGGCGAGGACCGAAAATTCATTATCATCGAGTTGAAGTGGCGTAATGTATATAACTCGTAAGAACGAGTCGATGATGACAAGAAAATGGCATTAAAACTCACAAAAAGTTTCATTACAACTAAAATCACCGATAATATTAATAACTGACCATTTTTACACTTACAGCTAGTACTCAATCAAACCACACCGTACATACCTAGGAGACGAACACGATCGAACCGTAGCCACTACGACAGCAGACGTTTGAGCTAGTGTGATATAATGTTTCATGTAATGCTCCAATGAGTGGCAGCAGACAATTGTTTAGTTCTGGCTTGAATTGACTATTTCGTATCCCTGGTCAGGCGAGGACAGAAAATTCACGACCATAGACTGATAGAGTCGATGAGTGCATAATCAACTTAACCGCATTCAGCGTAATGTAACGTGTAAGATTATGACAAGTATGACACTCGTGCATTGAGTTTTGATGCGTGACCGGGACACTCCCCGCAGTATGTTTTGTTTGCTTTGTATGTCAGGTTTTAGCACTAGCTGTAGGTGTAAATATGGTCAGTTATTAATATAATTGGTGAATTTAGTTGTCATGAAACTGAGCTTTGTGCTTTAATGCATATTTCTTGTCATAATCTTAGTTTCTTACACGTTACATTACGCCGAATCAGAGCAAGTTGACCATGCACTCACTCATGGACTCTATTAGTCTATGATCGTGAATTTTCTGTACTCGCCTGACCCGGGAAACGAAATAGTTAATTCAAGCCAGAATTAAACAATTATCTGCTGCCACTCATTCGAGCATTCCATGAAACATTATATCACACTAGCTCGATCGCCTGCTGGAGTAGTGACTACGGTTTGATTGCGTTCGTCTGCTATCCAGCTAGGTACTTACGGTGAGGTTTGTTGACTTATCTTATGTGGGTTTTGTGCAGAAAGTATACGTTAAAACAGTCTAATATGACTATTTTTGATTAGTTTTTAATCTAATTTTGCATGCTTTAATGTCATCCTTTTGCCACGATCTAGCGATCATCACATCAGCTTCTATTTTTACCAGTCTACCGGAACTGCCAGAAGTAACCTAACGCGTTGTTTTTTGACAGAGAGCGCTGAGGATAACTCCTGCAGGGTATGTTAATGAGAATGTCCTTTAAAACCCAAACGGTTTCTGTCTATCCAGATCTTGGTCCGTCCGCTCTATGCGTTCGGCCGCCCGTGGACAGATCTCCGCGAAATTTGGCATGTCGCTCCCCCGTGACTGGATGGGAGTAGTCGTTGCGTTTTGGAAGGCGTACCTCCGACCGTTCTGGAGATATTTCCTCTGAAACTTTTTCGTCGTGGGACTTTTGACGGCAAAGGGAGGCAACTCGGCTCCAACGTGTGCTTCGTGAGAGGGTAAAGGGAGGCAACTCGGCTCTAACGTGTGCTTCGTGCTGCACGAGGGTTTACAGGTCCGAGCTCGCTCATCTCATCACACGTTGATGTTTGGTGAATGTGAGGGAAAAGGTGGAGACGGGAAAAGGTGGAGACGAGAAAAAGTGGAGACGGGAAAAGGTGGAGACGGGAAAAGGTGGACAGGGGAAAAGGTGGACACGAGAACAGGTGGAAACGGGAACAGGTGGAGACGGGAACAGGTGGAGACGGGAACTGGTGGAGACGGGAACTGGTGGAGACGGGAACAGGTGGAGACGGCAACAGGTGGAGACGGGAAAAGGTGGAGACGGGTAAACCATCTAGTTTTCGATAAAATTGTCTACAGTTGATTTTATGCTGCTTTTTTTCGTCGAAAAAGTTCTGGTGCCATTCGATATGACACAATGGCGTGCTCTATGAATTGAAAAACTGATGTAATATCAGAATCGTCAGTTAATTCATATATCGGCAACTTTTTGACCGACTCTGGCGCCAGGACGCAGCCATGTTCTACTCGCCCTCGACTAGCCATTCAGGGAGATGCGCGAGATCTCGGGCCAAACAAACTCGCCCCAAATCGGCAAATGGACTACGCACGTGCGTGATGCTACGGAAGTGACGTCACGATGACGTTGCGGCATTGCCGCACAAAAATTCCTCTTCTCTTCATAAGCGCCACTGCGCGTCTTTTCAGAAACACATGATTATTCGTGCAGTCACTGCATTTTGCCCTTTCGATCCTCGCCATTCGTAACCTCTCGTACGCAAAAGTTGGACTTAACGAGTACAGGTCAGTCTTCTTATGTCCATCGTAATACGGGATTAGGATATACTTATGTAAATTCAGGCCAATGTCCCAAATGAAGTGAGCTGTCTTTCTCCCGAAATCAAGCAAATGAATAGTCAAACGTATCAGAAGAAAACAGTTGCAAGTGAGATCTGCGATCCGCCATCCGACGTCTATAAGGGGCTTTGTAAGGTCGTGAGCATCCCCAGCTTTCCTCTGACCTCTTTCACCTCTTTCCTCAGTCACCATTTACCGGGCATTTTGTCTGTGACAAAGTTTTGAGTGTTTCTGTCTTTCTTCACCCCCTATTTGGTATACGTATTGTGTGTGTATATATAACACAAATAATTAATTACAGTTTGTGACCTTGGATGGCGTCTGAGGGATAATGGGCCTTTAAGCCCCCTTCCTTCCTTCTTTCCTTTCTTCCTTCCTTTCTTCCTTCCGTGTACACATATACATTTGCATATCTAAATGTAGCAATACGTGTACAGTTGCATGTATATGTGTGTATGTTTTACAAATATGTACATCCTACTTTATTTCGTGCTTTTACTTTTTTAAACAACTCTGGCGGCCTTACATTGCCAACAGGGCTAATAGGCCCTTGACCGTGAAACATGCATTCCTCTGTCACCATGAACATGCATTCCTCAGTCACCATGAAATATGCATTCCTCAGTCACCATGAAACATGCATTCCTCAGTCACCGTGAAACATGCATTCCTCAGTCACCGTGAAACATGCATTCCTCAGTCTCCGTGAAACATGCATTCCTCAGTCACCGTGAAACATGCATTCCTCAGTCACCGTGAATCATGCATTCCTCAGTCACCATGAAATATGCATTCCTCAGTCACCATGAAACATGCATTCCTCAGTCACCATGAAATATGCATTCCTCAGTCACCATGAAACATGCATTCCTCAGTCTCCGTGAATCATGCATTCCTCAGTCACCGTGAAAAATGCATTCCTCAGTCACCATGAAACATGCATTCCTCAGTCACCATGAAATATGCATTCCTCAGTCACCATGAAATATGCATTCCTCAGTCACCATGAAATATGCATTCCTCAGTCACCATGAAACATGCATTCCTCAGTCACCATGAAATATGCATTCCTCAGTCACCGTGAAACATGCATTCCTCAGTCACCATGAAATATGCATTCCTCAGTCACCGTGAAACATGCATTCCTCAGTCACCATGAAACATGCATTCCTCAGTCACCGTGAAACATGCATTCCTCAGTCACCGTGAAACATGCATTCCTCAGTCACCGTGAAACATGCATTCCTCAGTCACCGTGAAACATGCATTCCTCAGTCACCGTGAAACATGCATTCCTCAGTCACCATGAAACATGCATTCCTCTGTCACCGTGAATCAAAAGCGCGTAAGGTTACTGCAAGGTTTGCGAGAAGAAAACGGATGATGTGAATTCTCATAAATTACGAAAAGAAAGGCCGAAGTTAATTTCCACCTGCACTAGTTGTAGGCACCTCCTAAGGCAAGGTTACAGTTTATGATCGAAATATAGAAGGTATTCCAGAAGCCAAGCTCACTTCTGATAATCAAAAGATACAACGTAATCTCTACGGCAGGTCACAGCAAAGACGATCCATAGAAAAACATGGAACTCTTTTAGTGCCTTTACGAACAAAAGCAAAAATGCGGAAGAGTTGTGTCCCTTGCATTCGGGTAGTCATTCACGTCGCTGGTTGGAGCAGATTTGACTAAGGACGCGTTCATTTGTGCACTGAAGGATACTGATCACCAAAACTGTACTCTTAACATATGAAATGTCGAAATCTGAGATATACATATCTCGTACCCGTCGATCACAGTGTCTATCTGCATGAGGCAAACGAGCACCGATAAGATAGCGTGTTCATCTTACCGCCCTGAATCTTTTGGTAACCACGATTTTTATGGCGCAATCGTTCTTGTGAAGAGCATTCGATCCAGAAAGCCTGCTGCAACAGCCTCGGCCGCCCCTCCTTCCATCAGTTATAATTGTCGAGCGAGCCCCCATCCCACCTCACCCCACCCCACCTCACCCCATCCCAACCAACCTCATCCCACTCCACCCCATCCCACCCCACCCCATCCCACCCAAGCCCACCCCGCCCCACCCCACCCCACCCCACCCCATCCCACCCCACCCCAATTCCCCGCTGAGGACAGGTAAATCGAGAAATATCCAACCATGCAGCTTCATGCAGAGTTCCGGAATTTTCAGTAGAGCGTCTGTGGTCGCAGTGTTAACTCGAAAGAGAGAAGGCAAGCAGCCTAGAATCTTGGTCACTGCGCACGCCATCTCCATTCGGCATTGAAAAACACTGTACGAAAACGCACTTTAATGTTACACTGGCGTGAATGTAGATGCTCATGTAATGCTTTACACTGTGTTGCAGTATTTCCCAGCGCTACATGTGTTCCAGTATGACAAAGAGATTCCGTCCTGAGGTGACTTTGGTTAGAGGATATCATTTCATTCTGTTATCCCCAATGATCATATGCATTACGTTAAATGAGAACGTTTGCTCTACCCCTATACAGGCAATGCTTTTTTAACAAGTAACTGATGTTTCATTTTCATATCTGAATTTTGGGAATATTTGTGAAAGGTTTGTAACTTGTCTGCTACACCGGGGACGTTTTTTAAGCGTGCATACGTTGTGTAGATCGCAACATTTCCAGCTGCAACGTGAGTTTACTACCACAGAGCCGTGGTCGTCCCCGTTGTGCAGTAGATAGTGCGTAACTTTCACGACTGCATTTGTATTTTGCAGGTCTCGGATAGACATTTCTAGGTACTGTGGACTTTGACTACGAAGTGTTGAATTCGACACGACAGGAGCGTGGAGTTCAGCCAGTATGGGTAGCAAAGCCGGAGAACTGCTTTTCATCGTGATACTCCTCATCATTTTGCCAGGAAACCGTGGTCAAGCGTAAGTTCTTCTTCTCCATAACTACAGTACGGTAACTGTCATGTTGTATGTGTGTGAGTGTGTGCGCGCGTGCGTGTGTGTGTGTGTGTGTGTGTGTGAGAGAGAGAGAGAGAGAGAGAGAGAGAGAGAGAGAGAGAGAGAGAGAGAGAGAGAGAGAGAAAGAGAGAGAGAGATGGAGAATGAAAGAGAGAAAGAGAGAGAGAGTGGGAGAAAGTGAAAGTGAGACAAAGAAAGAGAGAACAAATGCATGAACAAACAAACAGATGGAAATGTTATTGTGATGGACTATATTGCACAGAAAAAAAAACAACACGATACAAGCAAGGGCGCTCAAAATCACGAAAAGAATCTAGTTATGGAAAGTTCGCAACGGTCGATTGACACGCTGTCGGCTACACTCCTTCCGAGCACTTGGAAGATTTCGTGCCGTCTGAAGTGTTGTTGCTGAATGAACGCTCCCCCCAGGGGCGGGTTTCAAAATGCGAAGATCTCGGTAGATCTACGTAGATCTCGCCGAATGGGCAGTTTCATTCTTTGCTTGCTAGCGAGCCAATCGAAGACGAGCGTAGATTGAGCGAGGCAGTTTGAGAGGTGCCTATCTTTTAAGATTCGAGACAAAAGTTCGGCGTGGATGCGTTGACCTGCATTCGATGTGTAAACTGTAGGAGGTTTCACGATCTGTTAATGCATTCAACATACACCTTTGATAAATTAATGATGTGCATGGCTTATATTTTCTTTGGATGGGTTGCTAGTATCTCGAAATAGAGCGTTTTCTGAATGAACCGGCAACACGTCGGCCATTGAAATGTGGCTAGTTCACCTCTTGTCGTGACGTCTACGCATGCGCATTACTTCGTCACGTTGGGTAGTTTCTTTTTTAGCTAGCTCTTACTGCGAAGCAAGATCTTGCGACCAAGATCGACTACCTATTTTGAAACCCGCCCCAGGAAGTCGTGATAATATTTGCAAACCGTTGACAATTTTTTTCTCGAGATACGTATATAATTCGTTTTCGCTGCGGATTATCATCTTTATTTGTTCATCAGAATCGATTTAAAGCTTAATCATCAGCCACGTCTACCTGTCCAGCCTGCTATGGAAGTGATGAAACAAAAGAACACCTCCTGCTCAAATGTCCTGTTTATGCTGACCTGCGACAGATGTACATCTTAGATGTGATTGAACCACATAAAGCTGTCCATATTGAGAACCTGCTGTCCACACAAGATATAAACAGGATAAAATCAATAGTACGTAAATGATGGACCGCCGGGTTCCAGAAGACAAAATAAATAATAATCACAAAGCTCGCTGGGAGGTGTTGGAATCTCAGGTTTTGTATGAAAGCAAAATGTTTTGGGCGTAGCCCTTCATCAGTTTGACAAACAGCAATTCTGAATATGAATAAATAGGCAATATTGGTAGAAGAGTGTTCATAACTGATACAGGTGAACTGTGCTCACAGTTAATATACATGTCGTCAGTGCTGCAATTGTACATGCAGCTACATGCAAAACAAGCTAAAAGTTCGTCTTTACATTGGTTGATAACATGCAAAGTTGTTTGGAGTAGAATAAACTATACGGAAAGTCTCTGGCATGCTTAAGAGAGCTCAGCCAGTGTAGGTTGAGCAAATAACAGGCAAGGATAGAGGGAAGACATAAGGAGTATTTCTTCCTAAAATGTGGCCAGACAATCGTTAGAACAACTCAGACGACAGCGCTGAGTAAGGAAGACATCCAATCGTGTCCATGTAACAGAATAAACAACAAGATAATGTTCCACTAAAAACGGCTCAGGCATCCGCGCTGAGCAAAGTCTTTATACAGGGTCCAAAGGAACTTTAAAAAGTCAGGCTTACATTAGAAATGCTCAAACAATGCGTGCTCAGCGAATATCCGTTGAGGTCGATCATTAGTACAAACTAAGAATGTGAAGAAGGTGGACAAAAAGTATATCTTACCCCTCCGGACGAGCATACACTTAGAAAGGAGTATTGTACCATGTTCGGAATGGAGACACGAGGTTGTGAAAATTGCGTCAACAGAAGTTTTCTATTTGTAGTGTTGTGATGGGCCGTTGGCCTGATCAAATAAACCCGTTCGTTCTCTTCTCCTCTCTTTCTCTTTCTCTCTCTCTCTCTCTCTCTCTCTCTCTCTCTCTCTCTCTTTCTCTCCGTGTTTTTCTCTCAGCCTCTCCGTGTTTCTGTCTGTTCTCTCAGGGTGACTGCAAATAGTTTCTGTCTGCTTACGGTTTGGCGTCTGCTTCCCACCTCTACACAGCAGCAGTTAATTGTGTCCTCCAACCAGGACGTCTACAGCTGTAAGTAGTAAAGCCTGGCTGCAGTCCTCCTTCGGGGATGCGGATGAAAGTCGACCTCACCGCAGCAGGTATTCAGCTGGAAATAATGTGTAACTATGCTGTTTCATCTACTTCATCATGACTTTGCCAGACCCTTAGATTTTACTCGACCTAGTAAACCAGTGCAAAAAGGATACTCTACATCCTCTTTATGTATCTACATTCAAGGACTTCTTATATCTCGGTGAGCAAATTTAGCATTTATGTATCGATGGGTCAAAAGATGGTGACCGTATAGCGGCAGATGGTGTTGCTGTTAGGTTGCTGGACCAGACTTCTGTCTACTCTGCAGAACTCAGTGCAACTGAAGTAGTCATTGATGTTGTTACGGAGCGGCAAATGCAAGGAACCCTTGTGCTATTGAACTGTCTCCATGGGATGCAGACTCTACAGGGTAAACAACATTCTCACTCCAGTTTGTTTAGCACTTTCACCATCGTTGTTTGAGTTGATGGGGATTGCGAGCGTCTTTTCCTGGGTCCCCGACCTCGCTGGTATCCAGGGAAACGAGAGAGCAGTTCCTGTTGCCAAGTCTGCCCTATCCTTAGCTCCATCACCTGGTAGAGTTCCCGCATACGACCTCAAATCTTATGTTATTACAATACTTTTAAAAGATAAAACTGTGTCAGGCTGACTGGGACGGCAGAATGTATTACAAGGTATACAAAATTGCTACTGATTGAAGAGGGCGATCCCCCTTCACCTCGTTATCAAGAAAAGACGAAGTTGTTTTATATCGCATTCGAAACGGAGACTAAGACATTCTGATCTTTTACGGCCAAAACCTCCACAGCAATATTATTTATGCCAATTAATGTTAACTGTTTGACATAATGCTGGAGTGCTTTGAATTTCTGTATGTAAATCTCTTTTTACAAGTCACAGTACTTCCAAGAACTCAAAGTAATCATGCAATAACGTGTTCCTTAAAATGTAATCGTTTTTCAGTCTTTAGATATTTGTTATATTGTTCACTTTTAGTAAGTTTTACATATCCAGAAATGGTAAAGACAACAATTTCATCTACTATTTGTCATATTTTTCACACGTGACTGCACGTATGCACATTTGTATGTTGATATGTAAAAGTATGTGTATAGCTATTTTTGTATGTGCACGTATATTTTACGAATATGTACATTTTAATTAATTCTGATATCTCACATAACCAAATAAGGTTGAAAAGCCCTTAACAATAAACGTTCTTCGTTCATTCATTCATTTATTCATTCATTCATTCATTCATTCATTCAATACACATTTAGTCAGTCAGTAATTCGTTCATTTATTAGTCATTCATTCATCCAATCATCCAATCATTTATTCATTCATTCGTTCTCACCTCTAATCACTGTGGTCTTTTTTTGCCAACGTCAGTTTTGTCCTAATCACCACAAGACATGGGAGCAACAATTGCCGCTCGGAAGAATCAGTCAAAACCACTTCACTCACATTGGCACACATGATGAAATTAAGGGACAGAAGCGATAAGCTTTGCACATGACATGGTATGACATAGCATTGAGTGATATGACATGGTATGATATGGTGTGGCATAGTGCGGTGTGATATGCTGTATGGTGTTATGTCATTTGACTCTGAATGGTATGGTATGGATGGTAGTATGTGGCGTTGTGTTGTACAATTTGGCACTAAATGGAATGGCATGCTATGCCATGGTGTACATAGCTTTGTTGAAAATAATAGTGGTAAATATAATAGACAAAACAGTGAGCTGTTACACTAGATCATTGAATTTTAAATTTATAACATGATTTTTGTTGTTTTTCACACACATCGTTTTTTTTGCTTTTTAACTTTAAAACGTATATCACTTTAGCTGAACGCTGAGAGACATTATTCCACGCCAGCATGGTCATTTGAGAAATGTGCGTTAGTTAGTTCTGGATGGAAGATGATGGTAATATCGAGAAAAACATCATACACATCTGCAAACGAAGTCTCAAGACTAGTTTGTGCTGGGCAGGATGAACCATGAGCACTTTTTTCAAAACAGATCTCGCAGTGATAACTTCCCCCCTCTCTGCAGTACTTTGTTTTTATGTGGAAACGTTAGTTACAGATTTCTCTTTCTCTGTTTCAGAACAACTATATCGATTGTGGTTATTGAAGACGAAGATGAAATGTCCTTTGGCCTGCAAAAGTCGGGAGCGGCCATCGACATGGCCTTGGAGAAAGTGAATGCCTTATACACAGGGACATTCAACTTCACCGTCAAGAAATTTACGGCACCGTGTAGAACCCAAGATAGCGCTACGCGTGCAGCTGAGGCCTTCTGCACCTTTGGTATCCACGTCTTTATAGGCCCAGGTAAGGTCAGACAGTACGTGTTGATCACGAGCAATTCAACCGTGAAAACGGCAACAGAACAGAATCTTTCGTCAACGTGCTGGAAGACGTCCTTTGCTGGTGACACTTTAGTTTTACCAGACAAGCCATATCGAAGACACATGAAATTTGACAGTACAAGAATGCTGTCTCACATCCCAATCCTCCATACACTCAGAATCCTGAGCTAACTCAATCCGACATCCTTCACCATTTCCACACCCTAATGATAGAATGCTGGGCGTACCCGGTAGCATTAAGTTAGGGTCGGGCAAAATCCCAACCTACTGCTCAGTTGAGCTGTAGCCTCTGACTACATCGAACTCGTCCAGGCTGAGTTGGTGAAGTAAGTACTCACATTCTATCAGCCATGGTTCCCAACTGATGTGGGCTTCATCAAGTAGCCCTGCCTGTGTGCTGTACATGCAGTTTACCTGTCTCGTCAGGATGAAACTTCCGTTAGTTTACTTGCCGTGCTTTACTTCATGTGTGGTTGCTCTTACTAGTTCGAGGAAAGGGTGCTCAATGTGGGGGGAAAGTGCCACCCTGATATTCGCCATTTGTAACCAACTTCATCTCTTCTGCTTGTTTGTGCGGGTAATTTGTAAGCTCATCCCAGATTCAGCATTTTCTTCTTCTCATTCACAATGTGGCAAGGTGCAGTGATGGCTTGGGTGTAGTAAGCTCGAGCAGGCAAGGAGTGTAGAGACGCTGGTGTGTCTCTCTCCCTTCAGCCCCTCCAGGGAATTACCAGACAGGAACACAGTGGCATCAGCTTCGCAACCTTTATGTCAGAGTGAAAGACAGGGTAGCATCTTGCTACTAATTCTTGGTATCGCCTCCCATTTGACCACTGTTCCTGCCCGGCTTTTATACATGGTGCGCCGAATTTGGCGAGAACACGAGGAATTACGTGTTACCAGTCAGGGCCGTAGTTCCGTGCATAGCCAACGTTGCGCTGTCATAGCACGCTTCACATCTAAATCTACAGTCTCATATGACATTTCTCACTCCATTAAAAATAGTGTACGTCAAAGTACATTCTGATCCAACGAATGAATTTCAAAAGTAAAGACGGATAAAAATAATCGGCCACGAAATAGCTGTTCCGCCGATTGAAATAGGCATTTCTACATTACTTTCTTCCATCTTTACCGTTCACAATTCATGGGGTGCACGTTGCCGTATCTTAGAGGTTGATAAAGACAAGTACTTTGATTATACTCAATATGGCGACATCATAAGGTACACTAGAGGAGTAAACGATAACAGTCTGCGTGGTGCTAAGCACAACTATAGAAGCCAGTCAAAGACAGGGACAGCATGAACTAGGGTAACATGCTTGGGCAACTATATTATACATCTCTAGTCTAGGCCAGCTGCAGACACTCAGGAACATGCCATCTCACATATATGTACAGCAACTACACATTAGGAGGGGACAGGCTCTTCGCTTTTCGTTCTCTCCCTGTTGCACAGGTCGACCTTTTTGTTTCTATGGTTGAAAGAGTGCTCATCCAAATTCTAGGGCTGCATAACCTGGCTCACTCGTGTTGAGGTATGAGCATCTAACACAAGTAGACCCAATAACGCTCAGCTACATGAAGAAAACAGGATTTGGCTAGTCATCAATTACAATTCAATCCGCTGTGAACGACAAGTTGCAATAAAATACTCCGTAGTGGATAACTAGTCAGAAGACATGATAAAGATGTCACCACAACTTAATTGTTTCCTCTCCAGAATTAGCATGCTTATTTTCCTATTAATAAAGACGAAAGAATAAAAGGATCGATGCTTTTTTAGCAAATAGCTTTCCTCATGTCGACCCAACAGAAATCATGTCCGCCTACCCTCTGAAGCACTGGATACATGAACGGCTCTGATGTGATTTACGAATAGAAACGGTCTTGGAAAACGGATGCTACAGTAGAGAAGCTAAGTACAAAAAGTGTCAGTAGTAAATACCAATAAATATATACCTCTAGAATGTATGATACACGATTCATTTTCAGCTGTAGTGAAAAGAAAACACCTCAGATTGGAGAATGAGTGATACAAATCTGTTTTAATTTTTTTGAATTCATGGCTACGCAGGTCCAGAACGCACTTCTAGCATATTCGTAATAACTGTTTGACCCCAAATCCTGAAATACTCTACAAAACACAACTTCCATGTATATATGGTCAAGGTGCCAGCAGCCAAAACAACTCCTTCGAGATAGTCTTTGGAACACAAGGAGCTAGAGGAGCCTCGGGCAACACAGGGACTACAATTAAGCCCTTGAGGACATGCAGCACCGAAAGAGTTGTGATAAATGGCCTCTGATGTAACTCCTAGCAGAACAACATAAGTGAAATCAAGCAAACACACGATCTAAAGAACAATGGGAAGTTAGAACATGCAAAAGAAATGACACATTTTTGTTTACTTCCAATACCTCTTCACCGAAAAGCTTTAAAACTGCATTCGAAACGTCCCAAGTAGAAACCTTTGCATCTTAACCTACGCATTGCAATATTGCATGTACATATATTGCCTAAAGCATTTTCAACATCCGTCCTCGGATTGCGTACAGATAAAGTATACACCTACTTGCTACCCTGTTAATTGTATCAACAGCCCTTCTAAAATCAATTATATGAAATCACGGTCACAAGCCCTAAACCATAGTTCATGCATTGACGCGTATACAAGCAAATAAGTCTTGAAAATGTTGGTATCTCGTTTCCTATATTTTGCCATGGATTAGTTCTGATGGCAATTTGAATGTTAGCATATTCGAAACAGGATCTTCACAACATTAAACAGGTGGGTTTTTTCACATCGTCTTCAAAGTGTATTTCGAGGACTTGGCTCCAATTTTTCATCGAAAGAGCACGAAATGTCAAAGACTGAAAAGCAGGAGTTTTGTTCATATTAACCACAGTGAGAAATATGTGCCGTTCCCTCAGTGGGTTTACAGGGAAAAGTAAAACGTACTTTTCCTTTGTGAAAATGAGGATCCTTTGGTAGGCCACATTTTCCTGTAATCTTGAGTAACGAAGTGCCACGACTAGCGTAACATGGTCTTTCAGTTATTAGTGTGAAGTTAGCATTTCACGGTTGCCTAGTGCGCTCCGCCTGCTTTGTCTTGTTGCTTTCATGCATAGTGCGGTTTTTCATGCAATATTATGGATGATGCACGTAGAATTTTGTGTTTGGGATCCCGTGAAAAACTCTAGATGGACGGTCTTGAAGGTGTCCCACATGATGTCGCCAAAGGAACACGATGAGGAAAGCGTAATTGCCGTCGGCCATCTTGTTTCTTTTTGCATCCAGCAACCACGTCAACACAACGGATTTGTTGCCTACTAATGCCCGGACTACAACGCAGAAAGAACAAGAACAGCTGAATGTATGGCTTGGATGTGTGCCTAGGTCATTCGTGCTACATCACTTCGAATTCCTCGCCAATCAAGTTTGGCAGAGGACTGCATCACCTTCACCAACATCTCTCTCACCACTACCATCAAAGTCACCACCACTACCGCCACCATTAACGTTATCACCAGCACCACCGCCACAACCACCATCAACGTTATCACCACCACCACCGCCACCATCACCACCACCATCATCACCACCACCACCATCATCACCACCAGCATCATCACCATCGCCAGCACCACAACCGCCACTACTACCACCACAATCGCCAACACCACCGCCACAACCACCATCAACGTTATCACCACCACCACCGCCACCATCATCACCGCCCCCACCATCACCACCACCACCATCACCACCACCACCATCACCACCACCAGCCATCACCACCACCACCATCACCACCCCCAGCATCATCACGACAGTGACTATTAACACTCGTTTACCAACGGCACCACCACCACCATTACTATTGTTACTACTATTACTACTGTTACTGCTGCTACTACTACTAATGCCACCACTACTACTACCATCAATTATGCTGCCACCGCTACCATTACGAATACTACTATTTCTCCACTACTACTACTACTACTACTACTACTACTACTACTACTACTACTACTACTACTACTGCTGCTGCTGCTGCTGCTACTACTACTACTACTACTACTACTACAACTACTGCTACTACTACTACTACTACTACTACTAAAACTACTACTACTACTACTACTACTACTACTACTACTACTACTACAACTACTACTACTACTACTACTACTACTACTACTACTACTACTACTACTACTACAACTACTGCTACTACTACTACTACTACTACTACTACTACTACTACTACTAAAACTACTGCTACTACTACTACTACTACTACTACTACTTCTACTACTACTACCACCACCATCACCACCACCACTACTACTGCTACTGCTGCTCTTTTTCCGTCGGGCAGGACACGTCATAAACACGAGCGAGTCTGGGTCCCGAGACAATGGCTCTATGGAGAACTCGTCCTGGGCAGCCGCAAGCGGGGACACCAAGTAGACGGACCTCCAACCTGGCCAGCGTGAAACTGCGCCTTTGTCGCGGAGTGTCTGGTGCTCCCAGAAGAAGGCAGTCATTACCAACTTAGAAGCAGAGCCGCTTCTACCCCTCCTCCTACCCCTGCATTGACGTCTGGCGTTCCTTGCCCCACCTGTGGTCGCCCTATGCCTCGGACTTTATATTCCGAAGCTTCATGCACATTCATCAAAGATGAAAGCACACCCTCTTCCTCAGCCCCCGAGAGACCACCAAGAGAAGAAATGTCACGCTTCACACTAGGAATATGTGACAGTCAATCTAACAAATCACGATATCGTCCAAAGATGAACGGAATCGAATCGGAAATGTCCATTATGCAACGATATACCAGAGGATAAACATCGTGTAATATTTGTCTGTCCAAAATACGACACTCTCCGAACTAGACATCTGGATTCAGATGTTTAAAGAGAGCTAGAGCAAAAATTACCGACCGTTGTATAAATGCAAAGATAGACAAATTGGTAAACTAATACTGCGAGTGACATGTGTTTTGATGGATCCTAAGGAATAGAACCTCTATTTGTACATCTCTGAGTTTCATGTAAGGTGTGGAAACATCAAATGACATCATTGACTCGCTCAGTTTGCTAATTTGCCTCTATATTCCATTATCTAAACCATGGAATGTACACATTCCACAGTTTACCCATGGTATGGACATATTCTATGACATATTCCTATAGAATGTGCACACTTGATGGTCACCACATTTATTGCACAAATTCCGCAGTTATCTAAGTTCTATACAGCACACATAAATGTATCGTTCCCCATTCTTTCCGCATGGTCAACCTAGGCATTGCTAAGGGAGTCAACACACGTGGCAAGTTTTCTGGAAAGTTTTCACTTTCCATTGCCAAGATGGCAGTTGCAAGTCGCAACATAAATGTTTTGTAGAAATGCCGAGGAATAGAGCAAAGCTTTATTTCCCTTGCCGCTGGTAGGTAAAGTTTCGCGAACAGCCATTGAGATGGGTTTTTGCTTGTGACGCAGAAGTGTTTTCATGGAAGCGTCATGGCGGCGAACAACTTGACTGACGCAAAAAAAACGCATTTAAATGAACGGTAGCATTCATTTCAAGTCATATGGGACGCATGAAATCCATCTTACCTCGACCGGAACAAGGCACGAGAGGGGATTCTAGCCATTTCTAGATCCAATGACTTAACCGGTATACACTCATTGAATATTTGCGTAAGTCAATTATTGACTGTGACCCAGATTTGCCAAAAATAGAAATTGCGAGCTGCGGGTCATGCGGTGTGGTAAGCCAAATGACAGACGCATGCGTTTTGGTTGGAGCAAACCTAACCAAACTTAAAAGAAAAGCTGGCCATAGGATGATATGTGTTGCCAGAGGTCCTCATCATCTGATCACTACGCACTCGTGTTCAAGGTTTTACCTGTGTTTGTAGCATCAGTAGCATCAGCGCATAATAACCACGCTAAGCAAATTTCTAAGATTGTGTATGTGTGTGTGTGTGTATGTATGTGTGTGCGTGCGTGCGTGCGTGCGTGTGTGTGTGTGTGTGTGTGTGTGTGTGTGTGTGAATGTATGTATGCATGTACGTATGTATGTGGCAGTTTTGCGACTCCACTTTCATTTCCCGAATATGATGTTTACAGAGAAAGTGCTCGACAGGCTGGAAGACGCGTTAGTGAGCAAGGTTAGATCATGGCTAGACCTCAACAATTCATCAACTCTATACTTTATCTTTTCTCCACGCATTAAAGGAGGTCTCGGAATCTTTCATCCTCGCATCATGTACCACGCGAAGAAGCTGTCATTCTTCATCGAGACGCTCAACAACAGCGACGGCCAGACGAAAACTACTGCACGCGATTCACTGCAACTGCACCTGAGCAAGCGGATTTGCACGCGCGAGGACAATCCAGACAACGGCAACTTCGCGGGGTAGAAAACAGACAGCACGTAGAAGCACATAAAGGGATCAAAGGTGAACTGGCGACAATCTCAATGGATACATCTCAGTAAACACTGCAGTAGACTGAAAGTTCGCCTGCAGACACGGGATAGCGGGGATTACGTGCTCCCCCCCTCCCCCCTCCCCCCCCTCCCCCCCTCCCCCCCTCCCCCCTTCCCCCGCCCCCCCCCCCCCCCTGTTTCCTTTGATGTTTATGCCTTCATGCTATAATCTCTGTCTAAAAAGTAAAGGGATAAGATATTTAGTCTTTTGTTGCCAGGCTTTAAATGCATTTGGATATGTGTGTTATGGTGTTATACGATCTGTTTATCTCCTTTTCCCCTCATTATGCACTGAACGTTTTCTCTCGCCCTCCCATCATACTTCTACACAGACCACCTGCATCTTGTAATGGAGGTGATCCTCTTCCTCATCAAATACTTGGCACTGTCCATCCCCTAGCCATGCTCTGTGCTTCTAACCTCATTGAGGCTCTGTGCTTCTGACTCCATTTAGGCTATTTTTTTGGTGAACGAGATGATTCTCTCTCGTTGCAAGAGGTACAAGTCTGAGAGCAAGGCACAGTTGTCAGTCAGACGTCCGTCGGCTTCTTGCCAAGAGTGGTCAGTCGCCATTCCATCTTCCGTGAACACCAACCTGTGACAACTAAAGAAAGAAAACGTATCGAAGTTTTGGGTTCATTGAGATGGTTGGATGGATGGATGGAGTTTTACGGCCTATCAGCCTTTATAGGCTAGGCGAGGCCATTGAGAATGAAAATAAATAGTATTGTTCATAGTAAGCACACATCAAGTCACGGTATCCCTATTATTTCGCCTCTTACGAATAGCGTAGGTAGACGTGTAGGGTCAATTCTGATCCCAAACCCACGGGAGGAACCCACAAGGGGAAAGCGGGGGAGGAAAGGGGGAATTGCAAGAATATTTGGGGTCGTGGTTCTATTCCTAATGCATTTTATGCTCCTTCCATTGAATGGATGGATGGATGAATGAACGAATGAATGAAGTTTTACCGTTGATCATTCTGTGTAGACTATGTAAGGCCATTAATCACGAAGTCGGTTAAACTAGTTAGGTTAAGCGCATGTCAATTCACGATGTCCCTAGTCATTCGCCTCTTACGAATTACGTAGGGAGATGCAGTGGGTCTATTCTCCCTCCCAACCCACAGGAAAGTGGGTTCACTGAGAGCCGTAGCAACCTCCCTGAAGCTACAAGTAGTCAAGGACGAACGCAAGAAAGACACACATGGGAAGAGAGCAAGACGCGTACAACACGACAGCTACCTTCACGCCTCCGGCAGTTCATGAACGAGCGGCGCCTACTTGCTAGTGCATTATGCCTCCGATTTGGCTTTCTTATTTTAAAATTAAGCTCTCACGTCTTCCGTTTAAAACGTACGAATTGGAAGTTAAAAGAAAAGTAAGGATTTATTTTATTACAAAATTGCTGCTCACGATAGATCTGTGGCGGGTTATGAAGAGAGATTTAGATTTGATGCGAAATACAAATTGTACACAAGGTCCTTGCGCAAATTTCACAGAATGCGATAAGGAACGAGACGGAAAAACCTTGGAAGAGAAGTGCTGCTTATTAACTGACAGCAGCCATTTTGCATTCCTAGTACTCATTCGTTCGGTTCTGCATTTACTTAGCGCATCAGGAAGAATCATTCGTCGAAACATTGCAAGCTTTTCATTTCCGGTAAATTACGATTATTTTTATTGACTCACATGCGAAGCAAAAGTAAGTCTATGTACTCACCCGTTTCGTCCGTCCGGGCGTCCGGGCGACCGGGCGTCCGGGCGTCCGAAAACTTTAACGTTGGATTTTTCTCGGAGACTATTAAGTCTATCAATACCAAATGTGGCATGATGGTGTATGATGACAAGACCTAAAAAAATACACATAGTGGGAGATGGTGCGGTAGATATCGGGAAAGATTGTTTTATTCTTTCGTCTCTCATCTGTCCGTTGATGGGATGACTGTCAACTCGACACCTGAATTTGCTGATGCTCTAGCTGCTACATTTTCCCGTAACTTCTCTATTTCCTTCTGTAATCCGTCTTTCAAACGGAACAAGGCGGGAAACGGTTTTGCCTCAGTTTTGAGTCTGACGACTCGGAAGTTTACCATCTGCCTTTTTCTCTGCGGGAGCTTCTCTACTCGGGAAACGCCCATGATACGTCTCCTGGTCCTGACAGATTTCCTTAAAAGATGCTCAAGCATCTACTTAAGCCATTGGTTCAGTCGTTATTAGAGATTTTAAAATATTATTTAGTCTTCGGGTTTCTTCCCACCTTCGTGGAGGGAGTCAATTATCGTTCCGGTTCTCAAAACGGGTAAAGAACCTAAAGAACATGTAATTTACCGTCCAATATCCCTCACAAGTCGGTTCTGCAAGACCTTAGAACGGATGATTAACGCCCGGCTCGTCTGGTTCCTGGAGAGGCCCGGGGTCCTCAGTGACGTTCAGTGCTGCTTCAGGAGGCTACGTAGTACGGCTGATCATCTCGTTCGTCTTGAGCGTTGTGCGGGACGCGTTTTTACGTCAGGAACATTGGGTTGGAGTCTTTTTCGACCTCGCGAAGGCCTACGTCACTACGTGGAGATATGGCATCGTGTCCGATCTCCACGCCATGCGTCTTCGAGGTCGACTCCCACATTTCATGAGTAATTTCCTGCACGATCGCTCATTTCGAGTTCGCGTTGGACCGGTTTAATCCAAGTTTTATCCTGAGGAAATGGGTGTCCCTTAGGGCAGCATTCTGAGTTTGACACTGCTTAGTGTGAAGATTAACAGTATCATAGAGTGTCTTTCTTCCGGAATTCACGCTTATTTATATGTAGATGATTGTTTTAATTGTTCTCCATGCCAAGAGCATGGATTTTATCCAGAGGCAGCTGCAACACTCTCAATCGTCTTGTATATTGGTCGGGTTCGAACGGTGTTTAATTTTCTTCATTGAAAACTGTGGTTTCAATTTTATACATATTGCAGATTACCCCCTGATCCTGTTTTGCTTCTAGATGCATTTCCTTTACCTTTCGTGTATGAAACCAAGTTTCTTGGAATCCTCTTCGACAGATGTTTAATGTTATACCGCATCTTAAATATTTACGTATCAAATGTACCAAAGCACTAAACCTACTTAGAGTTGTTGCTCACTCCCACTGGGGAGGTGCATAGTAGCAGTGTTTACTACTCCTCTATCGTGCTTAGGTAAGCTCGAAACTAGATTATGGTTGTTTTGTGTATGGGTCAGCTCGCAAGTCGTACTTGTCGATTCTTGATCCAATACACCACCACGGATAACGTTCTTTCCTCGGTGCCTTCCGCACCTCTCCTGTGGAGAGTGTATATGCAGAGGCACGCGAGCCTCCACTTTATTTACGTAGGCGCAAACTTGCGTTACAGTATGTAATTCGTGTAAGTTCTAACCCGACCGATCCCACTTATCCTTGTGTTGTCCAGCCGAAGTTTCCGCATCTTTACGCGGCCTAGCCCAGCTGTATCCCCCCGTTTCGGATACGATTTGAGAAGAATATAGCGGCGGCAAACGTTTGGTTGGATAAAATGTTAATCTCGGCGTTACAGTCACGTGACATACCGATGATAGCGCTCAGCTCAGACCGCACCCGCCACTCCGCCTGACTGACTTCGCACACCCGAGGAATTATGCTAAGATCCGGCCGCGTTAATGTATCTGCGTTTTGTGACAAACGTCTTGCTCGGCGGTACTGTACTCCACGCACCTTAACGGTTCGCGTGATTCGCTTGTAATCTTAAGCTAACCAAGTTCCGAATGTTTCCGACTTCTACCATTTCAGCAGCGCCAATAAACGTCGTTTAGCTTAAGATTACACCCGAATCACGCGCACCGTTAAGGTGCATGAAGTACAGTACCGCCGACCAAGACGTTTGTCACAAAACGCAGATACATTAACGCGGCCGGATCTTAGCACAACTCCCCGGGCGTGCGAAGGCAGTCAGGCGGAGTTGCGGGTGCGGTCTCGTTCTCGTTCAAATGCCGAGATTTCAAACTGGGGTACTCTGTCCGCCCGGTCAGAGTACCTCGGGTACAGAGTCCGCGAATGTTTCCAACTTCGACCATTTCAGCGCCAGTGCAGGCTCACCATACGGCACGTTCTGATAGAGCGCCGTCTACTTGCTCATCTACGGAGTAGATCGAGCAGTCTGTCAGACATTTTCAAATATCCTCTAGCTGTGATACAATTTTTGATAGACTCTGAGTATTATTATCGTCTATGAGTCGTACTATATTTTTTATTGTGTTCGATATTTCTCCACTTACCTCTTCTAATTAATTGCGCAGTTTTATATAGTGAAAGTACGTTAGGTTGATCAATCCATTCATCCATCCCTAAGTGTTTTGTGGGTGACGAGGGAAATCGGAATGTGAATTTTTGCCCTATCGCCCTTTATGCTTTTTTGTTTGAAGGTTCTACACAGCCTTTGTGGTTGATTGGCAGTGGGACTCGATTTATTGGATTTCATGTCACTGCCCCTCCCTCCCTCCATCCATCCATCCATCCTTCCAATAATTTCTCTGCTATTGATTTCACTCGCCTTCATTCCTTAGTGTCTAAATTTTTGGGACACATTTTCGTGGATGTTTCGTCTTGGATTATGACTTCCATTGACTATGAGCATGGAGTTGGATAATGGAATCAACAGGGTAGCTCACATGTTCTGTAGTCTGTCTTCAATACGTTTATCTCTATGGAAAAGGCACCTCTATTCTTACTTTAAACTTATTTCTGTGAAAATGCACCTCCAACACAAATCCGACATTTCTTATATGCAGTAACAACAATACAAATACTCCCAAATTGAAACGGAAAAAAAAACAACTTGACACAGGTCTTCGACATATTTTACTTGCTGTGTAGAAGTTTCTTGCGGACAAATACCAGAATATGCGTTGGTGCTTTTGTCGAAGTCTAGGGGACCTTTCTAGCTGTGTAATTTGCTGGATTGTATTGTGTTTGCAGGTGTCATCGAAGACATTATGCTTGATTCCAATGGAGACAGCGCGACAGATCTGGAGATATTTACAACAACAAGTGCAGATTCCACAGAGCTGGAGGTGAGGACGAACAGATCGGGGCTGCCGTATAACCTTTGTCACAGCAACTTACTGGATTCTTTCAGAAACTGTCAGGATGATCATAATGATGTCACATGAAAAGTAGGTAAACTGATAAGTTTATCGCACACACGACTTACTACCAAGAAGTGAAAATTCCTGCACGCATTGTGTGAACAGGTTTTCAACAATGTGCTTCAATTCAATATCAGACCGCCTCGTCGCTCAATCAGTTTTCAAAACCATCATGTTCAAATTCCCTTACAGCGATAAGCGCTCACGATCACACACGTACGCACTGGGAAACGACCATATTGCTAACTTGTGAGCTTTAAAATGTGTCGTTTGTCATCTTTGACATTATCAGTACTTCTATTCGGTGCAATAAGTATGTACTGAGATTCACGGATAATCCGCTGCATTAGAAAAATTCGATACAGATATGTCAACTTGTAATGATGTAGAACCGATAGACAATTTGAGGGGAGGGTGCAGGGGGGGGGGGGGGGGACATTAGATTTGAACTAGTTAAAATATCATTAAAAGAAAATTAAAAATGCATCAGGAACTTTCGTTTCTTAATGACAAGACTATGCGTGCGTATGGGCGTCTACATGTATGTGTAACTTCGCAGATGTATTGCTGGTATACTTAGGAGCATTAGTTGGCCATCTTTTTCTCGCCTTGCAGCCGGTGATGATTTTCAAAGCTCACACAACGCACCTTGTGTCACTCGGGACGAAGACCTTTTACTGGCCTAGTGGACAGGCGCCAAAAGACGTTCCAATACAAGAATGCCTCGAGTAAGGTCAAAAGGAGCTATTTTTGCACAGTTAAGATTATTCATTCATGTACGCATAGCGAAAATAGTCAGCATCATTCACAGTCTGCATTACACGTTTTCCCGTCATGTTTCCACTCAATATGTTGTATCTAATGCGTTTCAAAAATCAGAAAGTAAAATCCCAGATAGACAAAATAGCTGCTAATCTACAGAAGAGCAAAGCCACATTTATAGAATTATGCCCCAGTAAGTGAGCAAAGTAATTAACTCGCGTTATATTTTAATTAGCGACACTCTTAGCTAAGATCTGTAGTACGGTTGAGCTTCCGGTAATTTTATGTTTACTGACAATATTTTCTTGTAATGTTTTGTTTTAAGTTTGGATCGAAAAAGATTAATTATCAAAATCATACAAGTGCATCGTGTTCGAACGTCTTATAAGTACACGTATAATGATTTTTTTCAACTATAATCACTTTATTTCCTAGCCAAAATTTTTGTCAAATTTAAACGAGACTTATCTCTTTTGCTGTTCACTTCACTTGCAATCTTTTAATCTTGTTTGCTTGTAATTATGTCTGTGGTAGAAACTCTGGATTATTTTCTCTTCTTTACATCCTCTGTTGGTACGAAAAGAGGAAGTATGCTGCTGGACGACAGAAGAGTTGCAAATCCGCGCGTGCGGTCGCATGCACGAGAAGAGAGAGAGAGAGAGAGAGAGAGAGAGAGAGAGAGAGAGAGAGAGAGAGAGAGAGAGAAAGAGAAAGAGA
Source organism: Theodoxus fluviatilis (assembly GCA_034096865.1). Lineage (NCBI taxonomy): Eukaryota > Metazoa > Mollusca > Gastropoda > Cycloneritida > Neritidae > Theodoxus > Theodoxus fluviatilis. The sequence continues at coordinate 56,021 of JAWQFJ010017153.1, forward strand.
GAGTGAGAGAGGGAGCGAGAGAGAGAGAGAGAGAGAGAGAGAGAGAGAGAGACTGCGTGCCTGATTGATTCATTGATTTATTGATTTATTGATTTATTGATTCATTGATTCATTAACTTTAAATTGGCAACGACCCATCTTTGATTGCATTGTAGATGACAGTATGTGCAACTTAAGAGAGAGAGAGAGAGAGAGAGAGAGAGAGAGAGAGAGAGAGAGAGAGAGAGAGAGAACTTTCTGTCTCGACAACTATGCATTCCTTCTTATATCAAATAACAATAATAACAATAACAAGTAGGAAGAATACTTTGTTTTCTTGATATAGATTTAATATCTTCCCATCTAGTGTGTGTACACTTCTGCCAAGAGCTAAGAATCCCTTCAAACACCGAAGCGTTCCTTTGTTGAGCTTAGACTGCCTATGTATAAAATGGGAAAGGAGATGTTTTCACAGTTTTTGCGCAACAGAGATATAATGCCACGTGGCGAGAGCAGTTTCTCCTGCGAGATCATAACGCGCACCTTGCTTTGCAGTTATGAATAAGACCGCCGCCATATCAGGTGCTGTCGCTGCAGGTTTATTGGTTATTCTGATCTTCCTCGCTATATTTGCAAGGTAAGTAAAAGTCTTCAACCTCAGCAGCACCTGACTTTCAGGACGGAGGAAATTTTCGTCCCATCTCATCAGCCAGTCAAAAGTCCGTTGTACTTAAAGACTGAGAGACACCAGAGTAACATGGGCAACGTTTTTGACGGATACTCGAAAGAGTGTTTATTTTAAGAAATGGGAAATGTTCTCTTGTTATCAGTATCATTTTGTAGTGTTATTGGGCATGACATATTGTAGCAAATTGACGGTGACAGTGTTATCATAGAAATACATAAAATCTATTTTTGTAATGTCTGAATAAGTAGTATATGATGGAAGTAACTATTTTAAGAACTGCATTCATTGCGACAGACTTTAAAAAGAAGCGAACAAATTTCTTAGAAGACTTCAGTGAAAGACTGCATCGCTGCTACCTTCGGGGACGGCATATGCAAGCTAGACATAAGACATTAGCATAACATCAGGTTATTTTCTCAAACGAAGCGCATTCAGGATTTCTCATGGAAACTTAAACTAGATACCGTAGATCAAAAAAAGGCTTTATTCAATCCTCATTCTCTGAGTTGGAACCGCAAAGAAGACGCTCATAAGGAAACATGGAAAGGATCCTCATTGTCTCATTTGCTTTAACAACATCCCAACTCCACCGCCTTGTTTATGGAATTCAGTGTATGTCTGTCTGTTATTTCGTACATCCGTCCGTCCGTCCGCCTGTCTGTCTGCATCGATGTGTCTGATTATGTGTCTCACTGTCTAGTCCATTTGCCTGCCTCCAGGCAAATGTGTGTGTGTGTGTGTGTGTGTGTGTGTGTGTGAGCGAGAGAGAGAGAGAAAGAGAGAGAGAGAGAGAGAGAGAGGGGGAGGGAGGGAGGGAGAGAGGGAGAAAGCAGAGTCTGCTTGATGGACAGTCATCTGTCAGTGAAGATAGCAGATTGCGGCCTTCATTCCATCTTCAAACAGACCCGACCGGACCGAACTCTGCAGGAATACAAAAATGGTAGATCTTTACTGATTTTTTGTCCAGTTTTGAACCTAACCTTTACTGATGCGCAATACTTGATATGGCACTCTACTTCACAAGTGCGCTATTCAGCTGAAACTCTTCATAGGGTTCGGATTGTATTAGTTACACAACATTCGTGATTTTATTTTCTTCATGAAACTGGCAACATTGTGCTCGTTTCACGAAAAAAAAGGTTTGCTTTTTTCGTGATACGAGTAAATGTGTTCCTTATTTTTTTAAACAAGAAGATTTGACGCAAAATAGATAAAACAGGCAACATTATGATTTGAGATCTCTATCTGAATGCAAGTTTGCCTGTTTCATTAAATTGAAAAATCACAGAAAATGATAAGCCTTGCATTAAAAACACATAAATAGGATATTGTTGTACAGTCTTTAGATCCAAAGTGTTCTTTCTGTTAAACCAATGTTCATACTGTGCAAATTGATTTTGTCTCTCTCTCTCTCTCTCTCTCTCTCTCTCTCTCTCTCAAACACACACACACACACGCACACACACACACACACACACACACACACACACACACACACACACACACACCCGTTCGACAAGTCCTATAGAACTATGGTTATTCATTTTGGGATGAAAGGACGCAGATAGATGGATACGCTTACCAGCCTCCATGGCGCGGTTTTCAGTTTGATATTGCGTCTGTTGCCAGTAAAGAAATAATTTATGAAAATTATTTTTTGGATGTGAATAACTGGCATATAACGAATGCGTTTTAGTTCTATAATGATGTGTTGTTCGAAGAAAATCTTTATCGCTCACATGCGTAACTTGAAACCATGGATCGAATTTGTTAATACAGTCGAGACCGGATGTAAGAAAGTCGTCGGGACCCAATTTTTGTCTTTCATACATCCGGTCTTTACTAAATCCGGTTAACCGGATGTATGAAAATATTGAGGATCGACTTTCATACATCCGACCACGCATCTTTTACTTGATAAAAGTAGGTTTTTTCATATCATTTTTGTTTTTATTTGGTTTTTTTAATGTTTAAATGTTTTGATACATATTCTAGTTAGAAGAAAAGGTTTGTGAATAACAAGTGGAAAGTACACGTACTTACATACACACAATCAGGACAACCGGGAGAAGAGCAACTGTTTGTGTAAGGAACTGTTCTGATTTGCATGTACCGTGCACTCTCCGCCCCCCTCTTTCTCTCTGTATATGTGTGCGCGCGTACGTGCGTCCGTGTGTTTGTGTGTGGCACAACTGTATTGTGTGTGTTCCCTCCAGAACCCTTTTGCGCTTTTGACGATGTTTTTGGTCGTGAAAGCTTTGCAAGGACCGTTGGCGTAGCAAATAAAATTTCTGATTTCTCTCTCTCTCTCTCTCTCTCTCTCTCTCTCTCTCTCTCTCTCTCTCTCTCTCTCTCTCTCCAAAACGCACACATTTATAGCACACACACGCGCGCGCGCACTGGATACAAAAAAGCGAGTTAAACTTAAAACCAGTTTAATGGATAAAAACAACAACATAAAAAACAACAACTGAGTCACACCCACGACCAATGCCTCTGGTTTTTATTGTACAAAAAATGCCTTCCTGGGCTATTATGACTCTTCAGTCATAACAAATTTATAACAGGTTAATTGACTGAATAGACAAACGAAACAGATTATTAATGGAGTTAAACATAAAATCTGTTTAATGGATAAAATCAACAACAACAACAAGATCATAAAAACAACATAACATAATACAACAACATAAAATACAACAACATAAAAAGAACATAAAAAGATAACAACTGATTCACATCCATGACCAATGTCTCTGGTTATAAATGTAACCAAAATGCCTTCTGGTCTGTTATGGGTTTTCGTGACGAATTTATAACATGTTAAAAAAATGACTGAATGGACAAAAAAGTTAAACAGACTAACTCATTTACAGCTATAGAATCTGGATAAAAAATCAGTTGGTGGGGAAGTTTTCAGGGCATCCTCATTTAGACTACCTTTGTGGACACCACCGGCTCAAATTGGCCACAGACATTTCGGAGGTAAATGTTCTCCTCGGACCTGTCTACCCCCTTTATCGGGAAAAGGGGTGGGTGTGGCAGCCATCTCCGCGAGCATTCGGAAGTGGCTGTGTACACCACAATGGTGGTTTGAAGGAGGGTGGCGGCCGCGAATATCTCTACATCCGACCCCCATGAACGTGGTCGGAGGGTGTTGTGAGCGAGATAATCACCTACATCTCCATCCACGTATGCAGAGAAAGCCTGGTGATTCCTGCATATGATGTTGACTATTTTTTCTCGGACAACCATGTGCTCGGCCTGGCTATCACATAAGTCAAGGCTTATGGCACGGTGCAGGCAGTTCCCATCCCCTACAATGTGGTTTAACTCCGAAGGGACCCCAAGATCTTGGGTTGGACACCGTTCGGGCAAAAACAAAGGGCCCGAAAGGCCCAATCTTGCACACTGGCGAACCCTCCATTCCACATTAGTGGGGGGAAAGGCTAGCGGCTGCCCCTCGTGTGCACCACAAACTTTTACTTCTCCTTCTTCCCCGTCTTCCCGTTTTCTTTTCTTTCCGCTACAACTGCCCTGGTCTCCGCCCTCTCTTACCCCCTCCCTCTCCTCTCTTCCCAAGTCCCTCTCACTCTCTTCGCTTTCCCATGTCCTTCCAAACTCCTTTCTCTCCTTTCTCCTCCCCCCCTGTGTCTCCCGTCTCATCCCAAGTCCCTCTTTCTCCACTCTCCTTTCCCCTCTCTCTCGTCCGCTCTCCTCTCACGCAACTCTCTTCTCCCTCTCCTCCTATTCCACTGTCGGTTTCAAAAAAGTCTTACACCCGTGTTTGCTTTCCAAAGTCATCCTAAGTCCCTCTTTCTCCTGTCTGTTTCCCACTCTGCCTCGTCTCCTCTCTTTCCATGCCCCTTCCATCTTGCCTTCCACTCATGCCACTTCCTCCTCCCTCTCCTCCCAGGGCACTTCCTCCTTCCTCTCCTCCCAGGCCACTTCCTTCCTCTCCTCCCAGGCCACTTCTTCCTTCTTCTCCTCCCAGGGCACTTCCTTCTTCCTCTCCTCCAAGGGCATTTCCTCCTTCCTCTCCTCCCAGGCCACTTCCTTCCTCTCCTCCCAGGCCACTTCTTCCTTCCTCTCCTCCCAGGGCACTTTCTTCTTCCTCTCCTTCAAGGGCATTTCCTCCTTCCTCTCCTCCCAGGGCACTTCCTCCTCCCCTTCCACTCCCGCCACTTCCTCCTCCCATGCCACTTCTTCCTCCTCCTCCTATGCCACTTCCTCCTCCCTCTCCTCCCACGGAACTTCCTTCTTCCTCTCTTCCAATGCCACTGTCTCTTTATAAAAAAATCTGAAACACGTGTCTGCTTTTTGGAATCCTCAATGTGGCGTAAGAGTATCTCTTTGGACCCATTGAAGCACTTGATCAGTTCCGTCTTTCCTGTCAGCATACAAAAGTTGCTTATGACCGTTGCGGACGCCATAGCCTCTCTTGATGACACCTGGGGCATTTCTTCGTCTTCTTCCTCTGAAGATGCATCGGAATCTGGGATTCTGGAAGTGCACGGTTCTGCTGCTACATCCGGTGCAGCTGTTGGATCCTCGGTGAGCACTTCCTCACCAACAGTGAAGTAATCAGATGGGGGGACGTTCCACTCCTGAAACAGGCGAGAAAGGAGCGGCTCCACTTCCTGCAGGTCTTTCTCAAGGCAGGGTTCTGAATCTGATGTTGTCTGGTCATCTGAGGAATGACGGAAGCCAGCGTTGCGAAAGCAGTGGGCAATGGTGTCTGTAGTGACCTTTTCCCATGACTGCGTCGTTATGTGTATGGCATCAAGAAGAGTTGGCTGGTAGGTACCTCCTCCGCCCTCAGTGCAGGCGAGATGGTTCAAACACATGGACATCCTGTACTTCACTTTGAAATTGTGAATGATGCCCGCATCAAGAGGCTGGAGTTTCGATATCGCATTTGGCGGAAGGAACAGTACCTCGACTGCACAGAGATCAGGCAATTTGTGACTGGAACAGTTGTCCATCACGAGTAGGATCTTCCTATTTTGCCTTTCCATGTCTCTGTCAAACTGAATTAGCCAGGGTTCGAAGATTTCGTTTGTCATCCAAGCAGTTGCGTTGCTGTCATATTGCACAGGCAAACCTTTCTTGACGTGTTTAAGGCATCTCGGATTCGCGTATTTGCCAATAAAGATTGGCTGACGCTTGTCTTCACACACACACACACACACACACACACACACACACACACACACACACACACACACACACATACATACATACATACATACACACACACACACAGTCATTAACCCATTCACTCACACACACACACACACACACACACACACACACACACACACACACACACACGCACACACATACTCACACACACACACACACACACACACACACACACACACACACACACACACACACACACACACACACACACACACACACACACATTTTACTCAACTGTAGATATCTGAACTTTCAGCAACTGTAACAATTGAATTTTCGGTAAATATGTGGATTTCGGGAAATAAAGAATTAATGTCCGAAATCGCCACGAAATCCATTTGGATTTCGGAAATATGATCTTTTTTAAATACCGAAATCCGCGGATTTCGATGTTTAGATTGTAAATACCGAAATCCACTGTATTCCGGTAAATAAATACCGAAATCGGCGGATTTGGGTATTAACTTCTTTATTTACCGAAATCCACGGAATCCACGCTTGATTCCGGTGGGTTCCTGTGGATTCCGGTGGATTCCTGTGGATTCCGGTGGATTCCTGTGGATTCCGGTGGATTCCGGTGGATTCCGTGGATTGACCCCCTAAATCAAAGGCCATCTGTGTTCGGGATTTGTGTGGACTGTCCTCTCCTGCCTTTATGATTTTAAGGCGCTCAGACAATGTCAACACTCTACGTTTGCCTGTAACTTTCGCTTTGCTGTGCGGGTCCACCATTTTGCAAGTTCGAGTCGCTATGGAAGGAAAATTACTCTCACCACACTTTGGTGACTTGGGTCTACTTTCGTGTTCTTACAACCGGTCTTGCAACAACACATTTCTGCTGCTCGGGACCAGAGATTTGCTTTCATACAACCGGACTTTTATACATCCGATTTTCATACAACCGGAAAATTCTAAGTAATAACAAAGAGTAGCTTCTGCCGGGACCATGCCTGCCCCTTTCATACATCCAGACTTTCATACATCCGGTGTTTTATACATCCGGTCTATACTGTAGTCAGCTCTAGATAACTATGTGTGTGGATCAATGTAGCAGGTTTGTGTAAGTGCCTCTAGTATTTGTCATTCACATTTTCCCAGTTGATACGCTAGCAATTCCAAATAAGCATATGTAACTGAGCTCTGCATGTACGTTACTGGATCATGTCGACGCCGTTCTAATGCTCGATTTGACGAGGCACGAGAATTTCATGGAGGCCAAGCACATGCGCTGTTTTCATAAAGAAAGTCTCTGCAGCCTGTTAGTGCAAGAGGTGTTTAAAAATGGAATGTATGCTGAGGGGGGCCAAAAGATTTTGTCTCATTATTTCTGGCCGTTTTGTTTCATTAGCGGTGAAACAGAAACGTTAGGTGGACCAGTTGAGTAGACAAGCACAAGGTACCAAGCAAAAACATTCCTCTTGTCTATGAAAAATAAAGATTCCTACGTGTACAACAAGTTCACTCAAAACGCATTTTAACAAGCTTTAGTTGCTTTTGAAAGTTTTAGAATAAAATACATTAATAATTTTTGCACCTTATTTTCAAGAAGCGGTTTTTGATTTTTCGTTTGTTTTGGCATTATGGAAATACAGCCTCTGTTTCATTTCCTTACCAACAATATTTCACAACAGTGTTTAGTGCACTAGTGTTATATCAGTCTCGCTACAGCTAATGTAATGACAATACACAGTGCCTGACCCCCTGCTACAATGCACGGGAATGTTACGGAGATGGTCGAAAGGAGGACAAAAGTGACTTTTTCATGCTGCAGATTGTCTGTGGCGCGCTCCTGAACTGCTGCGGGACGACAAGACGTGCGAAGGCACCATGGCTGGCGACGTGTACAGTTGTGCCATCATCATGGTGGAGGTTCTCACCCAAGATCCGCCTTACCTCCAGGAATTACTGAGCATGTCAGTGGACGGTAGGTGGTCTACCCACGACGCTGCTGTCTTCCTGTTGAGTGGTTCCTCCTGGACGCCTTGGTGGCTGGCTCACACAGAGTCTTGTGGGCTGTTGTGTCTGTGAGGGAGATAGCCAGTATAAAGGCAGTTTATGTATGTTTCCCCTCTACCATGCCACCCAAACAACTCGTCCTGCGGCAACTGAACAATCGACAAGAAAGTGTTGGCTCTGGTATTTTTATAGCTACATACACTTACCAGGACAACATAGCAATCAACAGGAACATGTTAGCCCTGATAATTTCATAGACGCATGTACTTATTAAACAATTGAACGATCGAAATGAACATTTTAGATTTGGTATTGCCTTAGACGCACACACTGCAATCGACTTATTTTTGTGTCCGCAGTTATTTGTTCTGTGAGAGTATCATCTGGATCGATACATGAGTCGCTTGGAAAAGGCTTGAAAGTATTATTACCTCCGCCAAGTTAGTTATGTTTTACCCTTGGTTCGTTATTCTGTGTAATAACTCAAACGTTCAACACGGATTCTAATTAAATTTGGTGAAAAGTCAGAGTTTACCCACGAAACAGTCCATTAACTTTAAGATGTTATGTGGTACGTAGTTTGGAGATTGGAAGCAATAAAGTTACATTTTAATGCACATCACGAAATTATTTATTTCAAACTGCTGATGATTTCAAGCAATTGATGACGCCGGCGTTTACTTTGGCTCTCAGACACAGCTAGCAGACGCGCGCTAAAATAAACTAAATTTTGCAGCGTCAGGCCTGACTATCTATCAAAAAACCCTACCTAAATTAGTATACAGCCCATGGACAAGTACGTAGGTTTTCATACTAAACCTAAGATTCCAACACCTCCCAGCGATCTTTGTGATCATTATTTGTTTTGTCTTCTGGAATCCGGCGGTCAATCTGTTACCTACATGGACAAGTAGTTGTGGTTTCCTTGGTGGAGGAGGGTTGCGCTCCCATCGTGCTTTCTAGTCTGTATATATGACATGATTGAATAGGTGAATTATCACAGTACCGAGGGGGACCGGTGTTTTAATTAATTTATGAGCAAGTGAGATCACCTCCGCATCTTCAACCGATTATTTTAAGGGGGCAGGAACGTTTGTTGAAAAGAGCAAATTGTTCTTCGATATGTAGCTGATGGCAGTGGCGACAGGGTAGTCGTATCTACAGCAGCTCAGAAAGTAGCGCTTTCCTTCCTGCGTTGCAGAAATCCTGGATTTGATTAAGGCAGGAAAGGAACCTTTGATGCGGCCTCAGTTCAAGGAGGATTCCATTGTCATTGAGCTGAGAGAGCTTACTTCGTTAATGACTTCTTGCTGGGATGAAGACCCAGCCAAGCGACCCACTTTCAAAATCACATTGAAGAACTACGAACACATGACTAAGTACGATTATGATGTTGATGTTCTTATTCATATTGTTGTTTATATTATTGTTGTGAGTAAAGATAATTGTTATATTGTTTTTGACGTCGTTATTCTAAGTGTTGTTTGTAGGATGCCAGAGTTCTTGTTTTTTTCATACCAAATGGCCAATTAAAGAGACACCCACTGGCTAGCAGAGAGTGAATGAAAGACATTGCTACAAGAACTTTTGTCATTGCCATTCCCTTCCTCGTTGTCGTTCTCCTCCTTCCACTTCTCACTTCCCCTTTTCCTCTCGCTTCTCTTTCTTCTGCTCGTGCTTCAGCTTCGATCCCTGCTCTCCTTATTGGAGATTTTCCTTCTTCCCCCAAATCTGCGTCCTGTCCTGCTTCTTGTCGTCGTTCTGCGGCGGTTTATACTACATTTCGTGCTTTTGCTTATCTTCTTCCGACTATTCTTACCCCGTCTCCCTCCCTCCCTCCCTACCCTCCCTCCCTACCCTCCCTCCCTCCCTCCCTCCCTCCCTCCCTCCCTCCCTCTCTCCCTCCCTCTCTCCCTCCCTTCACTCCCTCCCTCCACTCCCTCCATACCCCTCCCTCCCCCCCTCCCTCCCTCCCTCCTTCCCTCCCTCCACTCCCTCCCTTGACTTCCTCCCTCCACTCCCTCTATCTACTCCCCTTCCTCCTTCCCTCTATTCCTTCACCCTCCCTCTACTACCCGCCTCCACTCCCTCCCTCCCTCCCTCCCTCCCTCCCTCCCTCCCTCCCTCCCTCCCTGTCCCTCCCTCCCTCCCTCCCTCCCTCCCTCCCTCCATCCCTCCATCCCTCTCTCTATCAGTTCCTCCCTCCCTCCCTCCCTCCTTCCAATTAATCGCTCCCTCCCTCCCTCCCTCCACTCACTCTTTCCACTCGCTCCCTCCCCTCCCCTTAATCCTTCCCTCCATTCCCTCACCCTCCCTCTCTCCCTCCCTCCCTCCCTCCCTCCCTCCTCCCTCCTCACATTCTCCCTCCTCTCCTCCTCCCCTTCCTCCCTCCCCTTCCTCCTTCCCTCCCTCCCTCCCTCCACTTCCTCCCTTCACTTCCTCCCTCCCTCTCTCCCTCCCTCCCTCCCTCCCTCCTTCCCTCTCTCCTCCATCAATTCCTCCATCCCCTTCCTCCCTCCCCTTCCTCCTTCCACTTCCTCCCTCCCTCCACTTCCTCCCTCCTCTCCTCCCTCCCTCCTCCCCTCCTCCCTCCACTCCCTCCCTCCCTTCCCCTCCCTCCTCCCTCCACTCCCTCCATCTCCCTCCTCCCTCCACTCCCTCCTCCCTCCACTCCCTCCCTCTCCCTCCTCCCTCCCTCCCTCCCTCCCTTCCTCCCTCCACTCCTCCCTCCACTCCCTCCCTCCACTACCTCCCTCCCTCCACTCCCTCCTTTCACTCCCTCCCTCCACTCCTTGTACTCCCTTCACTCCCTCCCTTCACTCCCTCTATTTCCTCCCTCCACTTCCTTCTTCCACTCCCTCCTTCCCTCCACTCCCTCTCTCCAAGTTCTTCATCCATTCCGTCCCTCCCGTCACTCTCTCCCTCCACTCCCTCCCTCCACTTCCTCCCGCCCTCCACTCCCTCCCTCCTTCCATCTCTCTCTCCCTTCTTCCACTCCCTTCCTTCTTGGCTCCCTCCCTGGCTCCCTCCCTCCCTCCTTCCTTTCCTCCCTCCCTCCCTCCCTCCCTCCCTCCCTCCCTCCCTCCCTCCCTCCCTCCTTTCCTCCCTTCCTCCTGTCCTCCCTCTCTCCCTCCCTCTCTCTCCCTCCTTTCCTCCCTCCCTCCCTCTCTCTCCCTCCTTTCCTCCCTTTCTCCTCTCTCTCTCTCCACTCCCTCCCTCTTTTTCTCCCTTCCTTTCTCCTCTCTCTCCCTCCACTCCCTCCCTCTTTTTCTCCCTTCCTTTCTCCTCTCTCTCCCTCCACTCCCTCCCTCCTCCTGCTGCTGCTGCTCCTCCTCTTTCTAATATTACTGCTCCTCCTCTTTGTGCTCTTGCTGCTGCTCCTCTTCTTCCTTTGTTTGTTTTTTCACACTGCGAAGGACGCGTCGTTGGCTATTGGTTTTGTGATGTAATTGCTTTGTCGCAGTACTTTACTTACCTTGAAATCTCGATGACGACAACGTTCCTTTTGCAGGAACTACCACGGATCGGGATCCCTGGTAGACCATTTAATGCTGATGATGGAGCAGTACACCAATAACCTTGAACAGCTGGTGGAAGAACGAACCAAGCAGCTGATAATAGAGAAGAGAAACTCCGAGGAGCTTCTGTACCAGATTTTGCCGCGGTACCACTGCATGTGCCCCCCACGTGTGCCCACTGCATGTGCTCCCCACTTGTGCCCACTGCATGTGCTCCCCACTTGTGCCCACTGCATGTGCTCCCCACTTGTGCCCACTGCATGTGCCCCCCACTTGTGCCCACTGCATGTGCTCCCCACTTGTGCCCACTGCATGTGCTCCCCACTTGTGCCCACTGCATGTGCTCCCCACTTGTGCCCACTGCATGTGCCCCCCACTTGTGCCCACTGCATGTGCCCCCCACTTGTGCCCACTGCATGTGCCCCCCACTTGTGCCCACTGCATGTGCCCCCCCACTTGTGCCCACTGCATGTGCTCCCCACTTGTGCCCACTGCATGTGCCCCCCACTTGTGCCCACTGCATGTGTTCCCCACTTGTGCCCACTGCATGTGTTCCCCACTTGTGCCCACTGCATGTGCCCCCCACTTGTGCCCACTGCATGTGTTCCCCACTTGTGCCCACTGCATGTGCTCCCCACTTGTGCCCACTGCATGTGCCCCCCACTTGTGCCCACTGCATGTGCTCCCCACTTGTGCCCACTGCATGTGCTCCCCACTTGTGCCCACTGCATGTGCTCCCCACTTGTGCCCACTGCATGTGCTCCCCACTTGTGCCCACTGCATGTGCCCCCCACTTGTGCCCACTGCATGTGCCCCCCACTTGTGCCCACTGCATGTGCCCCCCACTTGTGCCCACTGCATGTGCCCCCCACTTGTGCCCACTGCCTGTGCTCCCCACTTGTGCCCACTGCATGTGCTCCCCACTTGTGCCCACTGCATGTGCCCCCCACTTGTGCCCACTGCGTGTGCCCCCCACTTGTGCCCACTGCATGTGCCCCCCACTTGTGCCCACTGCATGTGCCCCCCACTTGTGCCCACTGCGTGTGCTCCCCACTTGTGCCCACTGCATGTGCTCCCCACTTGTGCCCACTGCGTGTGCTCCCCACTTGTGCCCACTGCATGTGCTCCCCACTTGTGCCCACTGCATGTGCCCCCCACTTGTGCCCACTGCATGTGCTCCCCACTTGTGCCCACTGCATGTGCTCCCCACTTGTGCCCACTGCATGTGCTCCCCACTTGTGCCCACTGCATGTGCCCCCCATTTGTGCCCACTGCATGTGCCCCCCACTTGTGCCCACTGCATGTGCCCCCCACTTGTGCCCACTGCATGTGGCCGCCCACTTGTTTGAGTTTGCCCCTACAATTTCCTGAACAAGGATTCTTTCTCGCAGATTTACCGTAGCTAATTTTAGTAAAAAGTCAAACCAACCCACCAATGAACGAACAACGAAATACCTTTCTATCTGATAAGATCGTGGCATACAGTGGGACACAAACTTTTTCCCCCTCAATGTGTGTCTCCAAGATTGTCACCCTGATGCATGCCGAGGCACATAAATCATTGTCTGTACCTCCGGCTCGTTATTCAAAACCAATGTATAATATGTTTTAGGGGCTTGTGCACACGCCAGATGATGCACACACCATTATTTCTGTGTGAAAACAAAACAAAACAAAGATCAGAACACCAGAGAGCCGGGAAGAATTATAATTCAACTTCAATTACAGAGCCACATGTATATTCTCTCTTCAATTACAGAGCCACATGTATATTCTCTCTTCAATTACAGAGCCACATGTATATTCTCTCTTCAATTACAGAGCCACATGTATATTCTCTCTTCAATTACAGAGCCACATGTATATTCTCTCTTCAATTACAGAGCCACATGTATATTCTCTCTTCAATTACAGAGCCACATGTATATTCTCTCTAGACCGACGAGAACTGAAAATAATTATTTATTATAAAACCAAAAACAGAGGAAATCAATGTTGCTTACAATCAAGCAGTGACAATTCCACAACCCAAATGAAAAGCAGAACAAATCGAATTGTAATCCAAAGATCAATCATGAAGTAAACAACACATGATAAAAATACCTTTAAAGTTTCCAATATAAAATTAACAATCATATCATATATACAAATAGACTCCTCCACCAGATAAGAATAAAGAACAGTAAAAAATTGATTTTGCGGAGAAGGCAGTGAAACAATAACTCACCTATTTGTAGAATTCCCAATAGTACGTAGCTTCTGGGCAGATCTGTCAGAATTACTTGACAAGAACACAGACCATACTTTGCCAACGAACACTCAAAGTTTACTGTTTGGTACAGCTCCTCAAAACAAACTGATCAACTATATTCTGCTGTTAGGAAAATCTTTCATTCACAAATGTAAATATAGAAGTTGTCAACCAAACACTAAGGGTTTCCTTAACATTCTACGACAAAACGCATTAATCGAAAAAGTCATAGCCCACAGTAGCAACAACACGGACAACTACAACAATAAATGGGGTGACCCGTCCACTGTTTTAGATGATATAACTTCTGAAAGTTAGCACGGGATAAACTCTCTCTCTCTCTCTCTCTCTCTCTCTCTCTCTCTCTCTCTCTCCCTTCTCTC
>JAWQFJ010017153.1:77500-82500 GCA_034096865.1 Theodoxus fluviatilis
TGTGCAGGGGTGGTAGGCCTGAAGATGCCTCGCTACTGTTTGTTTGGGGGCACCGTCAATGTCGCCTCCAAGATGGAATCGAGTGGAGAGCGTAAGTAGCATCAGTTTTCGTACTTGTCCTTCTTGCTACACTTTTAATGCATGGCTGCCTGCTTTTGCTGCTGCAGCTGCTGCCGCCTCCTTTGCGATACCGAAACCTCTGCTTCTGCTGCAGCCTGTTTCCAGCCTTTGGTTGCTGCAACAACGTCCATTCGTTGCTCATTGCGTACAGTTTGCTGCTGCTGCTGCTGCTGTCATTAGTGCTGTTCCTTCTTTTTGCATGTTACTTCAGCTGTACTTATCTTGTTGCTGCGGGTCCCTTTCTGAGTTGAACGTAGTTGCCGACCAATCATAGACACTGATGCTGAAAATAGTTGCTGATTGGATTCAGTTTACCGTGAGTAGATGCAGAACTCATTCAATGCAATGGTCGCTGCTGCCATGTAGGGCTCTCCCGTCGTTTTGTGAAAGGCAGTTCGCAGAAACGTGGTAATTCTGACTCAGAACGAGAGAAGGTTATGAAATTTCACTTCGGTGAACTCATCGTGCTCTGAAATCGAACAGCCGCTCTTAACATGAAAAACGGAGGATCATTTTTGACTCACATGCGAAGCAAAAGTGAGTCTATGTACTCACCCTTTTCGTCCGTCCGGGCGTCCGGGCGTCCGGGCATCCGGTCCGGGCGTCCGGGCGTCCGAAAACTTTAACGTTGGATTTTTCTCGGAGACTATTAAGTCTATCAATACCAAATGTAGCATGATGGTGTATGATGACAAGGCCTCAAAAAACATACATAGTGACTTAACTTTGCTTCAAGGTCAAGGTCGCAGGGGCCATTAATGTTGTCTAAAAAACAGTCATTTTTCACATTTTCTCAATTTTCTCTGAAGTTTTTGAGATTGGATACCTGACCTATATATGGTATATAGGAAAACGTAAGTCCTATCTTTTGATACCAGTTTAATTGACCTTGCTTCAAGGTCAAGGTCGCAGGAGCTCTTCAAAGTTGGATTGTATACATATTTTGAAGTGACCTTGACCCTGAACTATGGAAGATAACTGTTTCAAACTTAATAATTATGTGGGGCACATATTATACTTTTATCATGAGACACATTTAGTCACATATCATGAAGGTCAAGGTCACTTTGACCCTTATGAAATGTGACCAAAATGGGGTAGTGAACCACAAAAAGTCACCATATCTCATGGTAGAAAGTGCCAATAATCACCATTGTGCTTCCTATGTCTTGAATTAACAGCTTTGTGTTGCATGACCTTGGATGACCTTGACCTTGGGTCAAGATCACATGTATTTTGGTAGGAAAAATGTGTAAAGCATTTCTTAGTGTATGATGTCATTGGTAGGTTTAGTTGTTTGACCTTGACCTTGAAGGTCACTTGAAGGTCAAGGTCATATAAAGGTCAAGGTCAAGCATGTGAGTCGTATGGGCTTTGCCCTTCTTGTCTTGTTATGTTATGCCAAAATACGTGCAGCTGTGTCTAATTCACTTGATCTCAACATGACATTCAAATCTCGCTTGTATTAGTCTCAGGCACCGCCGATGATTACCGAGCAGGAGGCTATGCCGTGCTCTTCTGTCAGCCGTTTTGGCTTCATCACGATTTTTACCACCCACGCCTTCAGGATATAACGTTTTAGCGCAGTTATTTGATATAAAGCAGTTCCATGAGAAGTCAATTTTGTGTCTGATTTCTCCAAACCAGCAAGGTGATCATTTCAATAATCCATCAATGTCAAGGATGTCCATCCCCTATGGACAGGCGCTTCGGATCCACCGAATCTGCTCCGATGCGGGGGATCGTGACAGGCACCTCCGGGGACTGAAGGCGGCCCTCCTCCGTAGCGGACACCACGGTGGGAGCATCGACCGGCAGTTCTACAGGGCCACTACTAAAAGACGGGAGGAGCTTCTTCTTCGTCGGGACAGGCACTCGGGGGCCAACAGAGTCCCTCTAGTCGCGAGTTTCTTCCCTGGGGCGGAGAAGCTGCGGAAGGTGATTAGGAGTCTCCAACATTTCCTCAGTGAGGACGAGCGCCTCTCTCGTGCACTTCCGGCTCCTCCTGTCCTCGCCTTCCGCCAACCACCTAACCTGAGGAGTCTGCTGGTCCGCAGCAAATTCCCCGACCACCACCCCACGGAGGACGGCAGCATGCAACCCTGTAAGGCGGCGCGGTGTTCCACGTGCGCAATCATCTGCACGGAGACGACGATTACCAGGGGCCAGACCGTACACCACGTCAGAGGCAAGCATACCTGCCATTCCAGAGATTTGGTATATCTCATCAGGTGCCGCAGAGGATGCCCTGACGCTTGGTACATCGGAGAGACTGGTCAGCGACTCCGCCAACGGATGAACGGGCACCGCGCCACCATCAGAAACCTGTCGCCCCTCCCAGTCAGCGAACACTTCAACCTGTCCGACCACTCACCCGCTGACATGCTCGTGAGCGTGCTGAGGGGCGGGTTGCACGACCTCCACCAACGTCGGGTTATGGAGCAGAGACTCATCATCAGGTTTGGCACGCAGCACACCGGGCTCAACAGAGACACGGGCTTCATGGCTCACTACCGTTGAGCCCGCCCTGCTCTGTGGCACGGGTTCCCCCTGTTCTCTGCGGTGTGGACGGTCCTTCTACGGGGGTGAGCGCATGTCCACTCCTGCTTTTCTCGGGGGACTTGCGTTGCACGAGCCTCCGCCAGTCCCCTATTTAAACCCTACGCCTGCCAGTCCTGTACCACTTGGCCTGAAGAAGGAGGATCCCCTCCGAAAGCTCGCCTACGACTGCTCTAGAAGCCTACGACTGCTCTAGTAACGGCCCTCTTCAGGGCCCACTTCTCTCACGAGAGAATACAATTGGTCAGACTCCGGTCATTTTTTTCTGTTTTCTTTTTTTCCAGGTGAAGGATTGCAAACGTAGCTCTCTTGCAAAATCAGGTTTTCCACAAAACGTGACGACATATATGTATAAAGAGCCAACTCTTTCTCACTCTGAAAGGTGTGGGCTTTCCTCATCATTATGGCGACAGTAGTCATTGCAAGACTAAAGTTATATTTAATAAAGTTTTTTGATACTGCATATTGCATAAGAGTATCCAATGTCAACATAATTAAGGAATAATAACATTCAGTGGCGATCCATTTAGATCTCTTTTAGTTTGAGTAATCACATTTCTGAGTGAAGGGCCTCCTAAACACTCGATGTGGATACTGATTCCTATGCCTGTTTGGTTCATTTCAGCACTGAAGATTCAAATCAGCGAAACTACACATAAACTCTTGCAAACGACGGGCAATTTCGAGATGGAAAAGCGATGGCAAATGGAAGTGGAGGTGAGGATTTTGCTACGTTTTTGTTGTGTGCATACGCTGACCATTAGGGAATGTTATGTAAGTTTTGTGTTTCTCTAAATGACGACCAAAAGAGACGGAATACACTCAAAACACCACATAAAATGTGCATGCAAAAGCATTTGCATAAAAAAGTGAATGGTCTCACACATATACACACACGCATGAACACACACACAGATACACACACACACGCACACAGAGACAGACAGACACACACATACACACACACACGCACACACACACACACACACATACACACACACACAGACACACACACACACAGAGACACACACACACGCACACACACATCACACACACACGCGCGCATGAACAAACACGAAAGTAGATTGTCATAAACACGGAGAAACAGTATGGACGAAAGGAACAACAGACAGACAGAGAGACATCCGAACAGACAGACAGACGGACGAATGGATGGACGGACGGTAGCACATATAGTGCGCGCGCAGGCGCGCGCTTACGTGCGTGCATGCGTGTGCGTTTGTGCTTGTCTGTCTGTCTGTCTGTCTGTCTGTCTGTCTGTCTGTCTGTCTGTCTGTATGTCTGTCTGTCTGTCTGTGTCTGTCTGTGTCTGTCTGTGTCTGTCTGTCTGTCTGTCTGTCTGTCTGTCTGTCTGTCTGTCTGTCTGTCTGTCTGTCTGTCTGTCTGTCTGTCTGTCCGTCTGTGTCTGTCTGTCTCTTTGTCGGTGTCTGTCTGTGTCTGTCTGTGTCTGTCTGTCTGTCTGCCGGTTTGTTTGCCTGTGTTGTTGCCCGTCTGTGTGCGTGTGTGTGTGTGTGTGTGTGTGTGTGTGTGTGTGTGTGTGCACGCGCGCGCGCGTATGTGTGTTTGTTTGTGTGAGTTTGTTTGTGTGATTCTGTATGTGTGTTTGTCTGTATGTGTGTCTGTATGTGTGTCTGTCTGTCTGTCTTTCTGTATGTATGTTTGTGTGTGGACAAAAACATACGCAAAGACAAAGAAGACGGACATTAGCTAGCAGGCAAAACCATACGGTAAAAACCTAGGAAGTTAAACCCACAGTACCAACTGTTTCTGCTTGTTCTTAAAGGGCGTTGGCATAATGACGACCTACTGGCTACTGGGAGAATCACAAAGACCACAAACCCTCCCAACAGAAGATAAAAAAGGACCTAAAAAAGAAGCCAATCAAGATACAAAAAAAGAAGTTAGAATACAGGAGGTCGTGAAGCCGATAAAGGAAACAAAACCGAAACAACAAGAGGAAGACGACGACAACGAGGAGGAAGAGATGGACAAAGACGACGATGATGATTAGCAAGACTAGAGGTGCGTGATCTAGCTCATCGATGAGTCTCTCAAAGATGGTGATTACGGTTTCAACAGAGTCGCTCCGATGGTGTTTCACAATTTAATAAAGGGTGCAGTATTGCGACAGCTTTCGTTTCAGTTTAAATATTTGTCAACACACAGACACTTTCACTTACAGCAAAGCCTATCAAGGCGAGTTGTCTGTCTTGATCTGCAAACACCCGTGTTTCTACATTTTAGATCGTGACTTGACTTACTTGGCTTATTCCTGTAGACTCCCAGTTGAGCATAGGGCC